>SEMN01000983.1:0-132455 GCA_005408345.1 Macquaria australasica | reverse complement strand
TTTCTCCCATCAACCGTAATCAACTAACTTCCATGATTTCCTCATCTAAGCCATCAACGTGTCTCTTAGACCCCGCCCCAACTAGGCTGCTTAAAGAAATTTTACCCTTAGTTAGCACTTATGTACTAGATATGATCAATCTGTCCTTATTTAAAGGCTATGTGCCACAGTCCTTTAAAGTGGCTGTAATTAAGCCTCTTCTTAAAAAGCCCACTCTTGATCCAGGGATTTTGTCAAATTATAGACCTACATCTAACCCTCCTTTTCTCTCTAAGATCCTTGAGAAAGCAGTCGCCAATCAGTTGTGTGACTTTCTACACAACAACAAGCTGTTTGAGGATTTTCAGTCAGGATTTAGAGTGCATCATAGCACAGAGACAGCACTGGTGAAAGTTACAAATGACCTTCTAATTGCATCAGACAAAGGACTTGTCTCTGTACTTGTCTTACTAGATCTTAGTGCTGCATTCGATACCATTGACCATCACATTCTATTACAGAGACTAGAACATTTTATTGGCATTAAAGGTACTGCACTAAGCTTTTTAAATCCTATTTATCAGATCGATATCAGCTTGTAATTATTAATGATGAACTTCATGCACGCCAAAGTAGTCACGGAGTTCCACAAGGTTCTGTGCTTGGACCAATTCTATTTACCTTATATATGCTTCCTTTAGGCAATATTATTAGAAAGCAATATTATTATTGCACACTTATGCAGATGATACCCAATTATATTTATCGATCAAGCCAGATGAAACCAATCAATTAGCTAAACTTCAAGCATGCCTTAAGGACATAAAAACCTGGATGACCTGCAATTTTCTGATGTTAAACTCAGACAAAACCGAAGTTATTGTACTTGGCCCCGAACACCTTCGAAACACATTATCTAAAGATATAGTTTCTCTAGATGGCATTGCCCTGGCCTCCAGCGAAACCGTAAGGAATCTTGGAGTTATCTTTGATCAGGATATGTCCTTTAACTCCCACATAAAACAAACTTCAAGAACTGCCTTTTTTCATTTACGTAACATTGCAAAAATCAGGCACATCCTATCTCAAAAAGATGCAGAAAAACTAGTCCATGCATTTGTTACGTCTAGGCTGGACTATTGCAACTCTCTATTATCAGGCTGCCCCAATAAATCCCTTAAGACTCTCCAGCTGATTCAGAATGCTGCGGCACATTTACTGACAAGAACCAGAAAAAGAGAACATATTTCTCCAATATTAGCTTCTCTACACTGGCTCCCTGTAAAATCCAGAATAGAATTTAAAATCCTTCTCCTCACCTTCAAAGCCCTAAAATGGTCAGGCACCATCATATCTTAAAGAGCTCATAGTACCCTATTACCCCACTAGAGCACTGCGCTCCCAGAATGCAGGGTTCCTTGTGGTTCCTAGAGTCTCTAAAAGTAGAATGGGAGCCAGAGCCTTCAGCTATCAAGCTCCTCTCCTGTGGAACCAGATCCCAGTTTGTGTACGGGAGGCGGACAACCTCCTCACATTTAAGAGTAGGCTTAAGACTTTCCTCTTTGATAAAGCTTATAGTAGGGCTGACTCAGGTGACCCCTGAGCCCCCCCTTAGTTATGCTGCTATAGGCCTAGACTGCCGGGGGACTTCCTATGATGCACTGAGCTCCTTTCTCCTCCTCTTCCTCTCCATCTGTACACCCTCATATCCCATCAATGCTTGTTATTAATTCAACTTCTTCCCGTAGTTGTGTGCTTTCTCTCCTCTCTCTCTCTCTCTCCCTCCCCTTCTGTTGCTTTCTGCAGGTGTTTCTGCCTCTGGAGCTGTAGAGTCTGGGTCTGTGGTTGCTGCCGCCTGCTGCCCCCGTGCTCCTGCTCTGCACCCGCTGATGCTATTGCTGTTGTTGTTGTTATTAGTATTGCTATTATAATGTTGCTCTTAGTGTTGTTTCCGTTGGTGTTAACATCAATGCCATTACCATATCTATGCTGTATTGAGCTGCTGTATGTTCTCTTTCCTCCTGCTCTCTCTCTCCCGCCCCCCCCCCTACAACCCAACCGGTCGAGGCAGATGACCGCCCACCTTGAGCCTGGTTCTGCTCGAGGTTTCTACCTGTTAAAAGGGAGTTTTTCCTTGCCACTGTCGCATAGTGCTTGCTCATGGTGGGAACTGTTGGGTCTCTGTAAATATAAAGAGTCGGTCTAGACTTGCTCTATTCGAAAAAGTGCCCTGAGATAACTTTGTTATGATATGGCGCTATATAAATAAAACTGAATTGAATTGAATTTCCCTTTTGCTTCCCAAAAGTCTATTGGCTGCTGAACAGTGCATTAAGTCAACAAACTGGTTAACGTTGTAATTCTCATCCACTTGGTGGTCTCCTTTGTTCCCATCTGTGTCTTTATACACTCTTGGGCGATAACCTGGACATTGTCAGGCTCGCCATCTTAAAGTGTGTGCATAACACTTCCATGTGGAAGCATCAGGCTCAATGGCCCTGAAAGTCACACAACCCAGGTCTCCCCCTATCGATACTGAAATACCACTGCCATTGCTAGGTGTGCTAAATAACATGAACAGCTAGCCATAATCCGCTAACTCCTAGCCTAAGCTGCTAACCTAACACTGTTGTTAGGCGAAAGTAGCATGCTATATGCTGCATTAGCCTAGCCACTAACTGAATTGATTGTGCTCCATCCCTACTCAAACCTGCTGAGTTGACTCTGCTTGCAAAAAATCCTCTTGCTTCTCTGGTTTATTGTGACTTCAAAGGGTTGTATGTGTGCCATCATGTCCACTCTGTTCTAGAGCACTTAGCGTGCAAAGCCTATAGCCTACACACCTATAGTTTATAGGGCCTCAATCCCCACTACAGCGAATTCTTCAAAAGCTGCTTTGAGAACTTTTATTAATTATTTGAACCAAGTTTTAAATCTTAATACAGCAATTTTGAAACAATAAAAATTTTTAAATTTAAGTTTAACCAAATGGGTCAATTTCTCTGGAAGGTTTAATTTGTAGTGGATTGGAATACACTACCCCACAGTGCATTTCAATTACTAAATAACTCTTAACCTGCTTGAATTATTTCATAAACCCACATCTAGAATTAGATGATCAGGGTTAAATTAACTTGACTTAATTGTGCCTACAAAAATCTGTTTTCAGACTTGTGTCCCCAGAAATTCCACTTTTGAATTATTAATAATATATAATCAATAATGCAGCTCCCTCTGTTTAAATTCTAGTGAAACCTATGTAAAACCAAGCAGCATATAACACTGGTAGCCATAACTGTGGGGGGGTTGAAGCTCAACGACTGCCTTGGCTTAACTCGTATACTTTAATTTGGGAAGGAAAAACTTCCACAGGACTCCGATGTAAAAAAGTATAAAACAAAGTATTTTTATTCCACAGTTTTGTAGTATCTTCTTTCAGGAGTATTCAAAGTTCTCCTAATCAGCAAACTGTGCTACGGTAAGTTACTTGGGCCTCAACTGAACAAAACATGTCCCAACGAATTCACCTCCATAAGCACAAGAACACCATTTCTCTTAAAGCGACGGTAACCTACATCACTGTTCTAACAGAAAACTGTGTTGCCTTTTACAAAATATCCTGCTTGCATTGACATGAATTAAATCAAATGATTACTGACTTTTAACCAATTACTATCAATTAACTTACTGAATGAAATCACTTATTTATTTCAGTTTACATAAACAAATACAGACTGTGCTAATTTATTGAACTAAAACATATTTAAACGTAACTTGGCTGCCACAATAACATTACCTACCTAGGAGTTAACCATAATTGTGAAACAGGAGACATTTATTTAAGGGTTTGGCAATCGAATACACCAAGCGATCAAACTTCTCCTGTGTACGAAGTTAGATTTTTAAACATCTGTCTAAAAATCTAACCCTTTAGCTAGGAACGAGATGTCAGAATACTCAGTGAGCCCCAATCAAGTTGACAACCTCAAATCCCTGGAGAGGTTGCTAGCCAGTATGACAGAAGACCTAGCCCCAGGTCAAGGATGACCAGCTAGACATTATCAATAAGAACTTAGCAGAGCTAAACGGACAAAGCAGAGTAAAACCTTAAAGGACAAATCCCTGGCCAAAGCCCTGGGATGTATGGCCCTCAATTTGATTGCAGATTGTAGAAATAAGTGACCAAGACACACACCTTTGTTCATCTGCTGTGTGTTGAGGTGTTTTTTTTAGTGCATGGTATTGTCTCTGTCATGGCACAATCAGCAACTCTTCTGACATGCGAGCAAATGTGCCATGTAGTTGTACATTATACCACAGTCAGGCATGAATTTAAAAAACACAAACATGAATAAAAAGAAACCAGTACCATAGGGCGGCATGAAACAAAGCCCCCCCCCCCCCACCCCGTTGTCAGAATCTATATTGGCATGTGTGACAAAGACAGAGAGTCTCTAAAGAAAACTGCTATATTGAATGGGGCGCTGGAAATGACAAGTGACAAGCGAGCTGCTGTCTGAGTCTGACAGACGAGCTAACAACCAGAGACCTCCATGACAGATGCTCTCCAACACGTCAAGGAAAGAGAGGACACTGGGGACCAAGATGACAGCACCCACATCACATTAATTGTCCTATAAAACAACCACATTATTCTTCTAAAAAACAAAAGACTGGCCTCTGGAAAAGGAAACTCTCCACTCACCCCCTCTGGCTCTACATTTCCCTGCTCCCTGCTGTTTTCATCTAGATTGAATCACTTTTCATATAACCTTCTCCATTTCTTTTTATTCTCATTCAATTTCATATTTTAGTGTCACTTTGTAGGACCACAATGTCTACAGCACATTCTACAGGCTATACATATAAAATAACACACACACACACACACAATATAGATATAATACTCTCCTTATTCCTTTTTCTGCTACAGCACAAAGATTTGCTCTGTAAATGACATGCCCTGCTCTTTCTTTTGAGAAAAAAAAATGTGGACCAGTTGTTTCAGAGAGTAATGGAACAGTCCAGAGCAGCCACAGAGAGCTGCTCACTTGTAATGTCTCAGAAAGGTAATTCCACTGTATCCGGCTGTTGAGTGGCAAACTACCCAATGAGTGCTGCATAATATCAGATAGTGTTTACAATTAATATGCACCTACTTCTTTATTATGAAACAATTTTGAGTTTGGCTGCACAGATACACCAGTTGCTCTTCTGCTGTATTTCTGCCAAAGTTGCTGCTCAATGCAGACCTGCAAACTCACAAGAGGTGAAAAAGGTGACATGTCTGTAAACTCAATCCCTGTAGGGGGGTCTGGGGGCATCCTTCCCCAGAATAATTTTTGGGGGGATTTTAACATGTAAACAGAGCATTCTGGTGCCCTCTGAGAAAAAAAATAAAGAGAAAAGACAAATTTACTTAAGGCAAAAAAAGTCCACATTTATTGAAACCAGTGCTGTTTCCGAATTGAGTTTATTTCTTCGTTAACTTTAGCTGACGTGCTAACAAGCTGGCAAGCTTTCCATTATAAATAGGTTGGAAAAGATTTGATGGGGTAACGTTGGGAAAAAATTATCACGATACTCTTCAACTTGATTTGGCAAGTTAACGTTACTTTAGCAACTAGTTACCTAACATTAATGGCCGGGCCACACAGCCGACCTGAGCAGCGCGACGGCTGCCTCACTGAACTGCTGCGTCTCGCAGGCGTGTGGAGTCCACACAGAGAGCGTTCCTGCTGCGGCGCTGCTGCTGCCAGCTCTATCTTTCTACACTGAGTTTGCCTTTGATAATGGCCATCAATAATAGAATGTTTCATTTCATCATACATTTCATTTATATTTAGTTTAGACAGGAAAAGGTTAAGAGCCTTGTGCTCAGTTGAAACTGGGGAGTTAAAAAAAGTCTTTCCATTTTTTTCACATCTGTGACATATTCTACAGACATCAATAGTCAATATGACTATCAACAAATCATTTTTAGTGTGTATTCTTGCTGAGAACCATGTGCGTTATGCAGAAAAAATAGGCAAGACTCCGAATCTCTAGATGAGCCGCGCTGAAGACGGCTGTGTGGCTGCTCTAACCTGTTAACATGGACGCCAAAATGAAAAGCAAGAGGTTCTATGACACACGCGCTGCTCAGGTCGGCAGTGTGGCCCAGCCGTTACCTCAAAACTAGTGTCCATTGTAGTAGTACCGTGAAAAGCTGTCTTTATACATCCATGGAAGAGAATACGATGCAGTTATCTGGATTCTGATTGGCCAAAAGACTCGAAACATCTCACCAAAGATGTTTTATTGAGAAGAAGATTGCGACGTGACAACAGCTTTCTGAAACGTCTCTGTTCTCACTCTGGGAATGGGAAATGCGCTGGCCACTTGAAGCCTTTATTTATGTTTAGCCATCAGCCATCTTTTGAACACAAATTTCCTTTCCTTTCTTCATAAAACACTGTAGGAGCTACAGAACAAATAACATCAAATGAGCTCTTACAAAAATACAAGCATCATCCAAATGCCATATAACACACACATAAACATTAATCAAAATATTACTGACATATAACCCATGGTACATGCTTATGAAAAGGTAGAAAACTAGCATTACTGTGACATTATAGCTACCTCGTTCTCAGAAGCTAATGTTAGCATAACTGTTACAATAGCAATACATTCAAAACACTTACACTCACACTTAAATGAACTAAATCACATATCACTGTACATCATCAGATGTACCTGCAGCACCAAATACATGCATATTAAAATTTAGATGATGTGTTTTTAGAGTGACATTGTTTTTCTTTTACAAGGCTGGACAGAGCAGATTGCCAGCTGCTGTGAAACTATATCCCTCTTATCATACCTTCCACATAAAAAGTGATCATGTACTTAAAAGTCTCTGTGGTGTGTGGCTACTTTTAATTTTTGAATCTCCCTCCATTTGAGACCTGGTAAACCTCTGAAATTAAATGTTTGCACACAGAGGTGTGGAGTGGCAATCACATTCAACTTGCTGAATAGTCTTCAACCTCAGAAAAGCTTGATTTCCATCCAATTCCCAATTGGCAGCACAGCAGCTTCAGCTCTAGGAGGACTATTTTATTTGGACTGGGCATGTTAGAGGAAAAACAACTAATGCTCTTCTGATAACTCGACAAATGTTTGGGTGAATATTTTATATTTTATAAAAAATAAAATGTTACAAGAAGTCAGAGTGTGGCTGAAAATGCTGAAAGTGTCTGTATTCCTTGGGACTCTGGGGGACCGGATGTGAAAAGTATTATCGAAACTACTGTAGTTACTTGAACATGCAGTATGGAAAAAGACAAGCAATCAAACCAAGAAGTCCTCCAACATAAATGACAGAATAGGTAATTTGTCAATGACTCCAAAAACGACATATATAGTCATGGACAACAGTAATTAACATGTTGTTAACGTTGTGAAACGGTCACAGTTTGTTTAGGTTTAGGCACTAAAACTAGGATTTCATGGTTTTCGTTAAAATAAGTTAAATAAGTTTGCTTAATAAGCAAATTAAGTTTAGTAAGTTATGTCACATGACTTACGTCACGTAACTTACTAACTTAAATTACGTACATAACTTAATTTACGTATGTAACGTAACATACAAACTTAAGTTCAAATAAGTCGAGTATGACTTGGTTTCACACGGGACACGAACAGCTTTCTCCTGGGTGAAAGTCCTGTGTAGTTTGAAATAAACGTGGTTAACGTTGTGAAACAGTCGCAGTTTGGTTAAGTTTAGGCACCAAAACTAATTGGTTAGGTTTAGGAAAAGATCATGGATTGGGTTAAAAGAGGTACGTTAGTAAGTGAAGAATATGTTACTAATGTTACTGTATAACTTTACTTAACTTATGTACGTAACTTAACTTATGTACGTAAGTTAAAAGAATTCTCCTGGGTGAAAGTCCTGTGTTGTTTTGACACTCTTTATAATACCACACATGACATCTGCCTTTGCTCCTGTCATAATTGCTACAGCCACTAGAGTTCACCTTGTGACTACAACATTAGTACAGCCAAAAGTGATGGTCAAATGTTATGAATACTTGCAGTGATTCAAAGCAGGATTGTGCGGCGGTATGGGAGTGTTGCATACCAACTAGCAATCCCAGCTTTAAGACCGATACAAGCCAAGCAACTGCATGGCGAATAACGTCTTTGAACAGCTGATGTACAGCCATCGTGGCGGCGACCGATCAGTCTCTATTCCATCTTTACAGTTGCTCGGTAAACAGCGGAATATTAAGGTAAAACGCTAATGCTACAATGCTAAATGGTAAACAAAGTTCTTCTTCACCTGGGTGTCTGCCGACGTTATTGGTCACCGCAGCATGACGTCAGGTTGCGTTTCTCCAAAAGTTGATTCTGTTTTAACTTTTCGCAGCAGGCCACTGCGGTTTTACAGCCTGAACGCAGTACCCCTGTTCAAATGAATGGAAAAACCGGCATTTTCGCTGCAGCGCCTGATTCTATCTGAACGTAGCCTTAGTCTACAAAAGTGTTGACAGTACACCTCAAATGACATACACAAACTTTTTACTCTTTAATTAATCTTAATGTAAAGTCTATGGGATGGACCAGCAGGGCCAGAGCTGCTTTGGATGGGACCAGGGAATGAAACACTTACATGTATGTGCAGTGTGTCACACAACAGAGAAGCAAACCAGGAAGAGAGAAAACATTATTGGTGTATGCCCTGAGTGAGCAACTTTGATTGGAATTAATTGGCACTGTATTGAAATCCAGTTAAGACATCCATGGTCTAGCGTAAGAAATTGGGGACGCATGTTTAGTCTATCTTAGCATAAAGTCGTGTTAGTTAGTTAATCATCATTCCATCTAAAAGTCACCTGTGTTCACAGTTAGGACAAGAGCTCCATCCTGGCAACTGCATTATAAGGATATGCACTCATTGCAAATAGCTCCAATGTTTCTCTCCTTATCAAACCACAATTTTAATGGTCAGACACCATCATATCTTAAAGAGCTCATAGTACCCTATTCTATTACCCCACTAGAGCACTGCATTCCCAGAATGCAGGGTTCCTTGTGGTTCCTAGAGTCTTTAAAAGTAGAATGGGAGCCAGAGCCTTCAGCTATCAAGCTCCTCTCCTGTGGAACCAGATCCCAGTTTGTGTACGGGAGGCGGACAACCTCCTCACATTTAAGAGTAGGCTTAAGACTTTCCTCTTTGATAAAGTTTATAGTAAGGGCTGACTCAGGTGAGTGCTGAACCTGCTAGGTTTTGCATAATCTAGAAACCCAAAAGCAGAACTCTGACAAAGACTGGCAACAGTTCATGAAGTTTATTTAGAAATTGATGGAATGGACCTGAAGCGCGAGCCGGAGTTTGATGGAGAACTGGGGCAGGCAGAGACAGATCTGGGCTCTGGGCTGACAGGCTGACTGGCAAGGAGCTGGACAAGGTAGGTAGACAGAGATTTCAGGAGGGAATAGACCTAACCTGAACTCACAAGAAAATACTAAACTGAGGTTTTAGGTTTGACTGTAGCGTTAGTACTACATTGGTGAACTGAACAATCTGCCGAAGACTGGAGTGTAGAGCCGGGTAATATACTGCAGGAGCTTGATGAGAGGATTGGTTGCAGATGTGCAGATAAATTCACAGCAGGAGTGAGATGGAGCGCCATGCCCAGACAAACATACACAGAGACAGAGAGAGAACAAACGGAACTCCCAAGGAACACAGGGAAGGAATAAAACAGCCGAAACAAAGGAATGAGGGAGAGGCACAGCCAGGACCATGACAGAACCATCCTTTTGTTATGCTGTTATAGGCCTAGACCGGGAGACTTCCCATAATGCACTGAGCTCCTCTCTCCTTGTGTGCTTTCTTGTCTCCTTCCTTTCTCCTTCTGTTGCTTTCTGCAGGTAGAGTGGTAGAGTCTGGATCTATGATTGCAAGCCACCTACACCCGCTGCTACAATTATTATTACTATTATTATTATTTTTAAATATCATTACCACTACCATTACCACTCGTAGGGCGCGGGCTGACAGTTAGCACACATTTGAATCGGTTTCCCAAACGGCAAATCCCTTCCACCGCCCCCGTGTCAATAATGTTCCCATTTGTCATCCCCAGTGTCAGAAAGTGGCCCCTTTGTCATCCCTCGTGTCAGAAAGTGGCCCCATTTGACAATTGGGAAACAAATACGTTCCGAGAGATGGGATTGCCGGGAAAGCCCAGCTTCATCGACCTCAGGACTGCCGTCTCCGCACACGCGAGTCACACTGTGTCACGGCGGTACCTACCGCAGTTTAAATTTTGCCGGTAGTAGCGATCTTTCTGAGTCCCTCTCCTCCACCGTCTCGCAAGCCAAAAATGTGCATTCGGCGGAGGTCAGAGACAAGATGGTGACATTCATGTGCCATAACACCTCCACGGCGGACAAGTTTTACGCATTGAACCTGGACGTCGCGCAGTCCAGGCAGATGCGCTGTCGTTTCGAGGAGGCCACATCATCCAGCAGCCCCGCAGGGACATCCTCCAGCAGCCCCGTGGGAACATCATCCAGCACCCCCGCTGCCTCCGCCTCCACCTCCACCCACAGGAGACCCCGTACCACCTCCGTGACCCTCGGCACGAGTGAGGAAGAGAAGGACCGGTCTGAGGAGTCTGGTACTCGAAGGACAGAAAGCGTAGGCATCGGTCTATTTTAACCGTTTTTAAAAAAAAATAATTTTGTCCCGTATATAAACTGGGTGTTTTTGTGTTTCCTCACCAGATGCCGACAAGGAGAGCCACGAAGCGGTGCAAGAAGGCGGTGGTACTCATCAGCCCCTTGGGCGACAGACTGAAAGCTGCCCACGGACTAGCTGTCCGGTCCCGCGGGACCAGGAGAGCAGCGCTCGGGGCCAGAAAAAAAAGACTGTAGCGGCAATAATTATACACAAATAAAGGATTTAAAATAAATACACTTTGTTTGCTTTTGCTGCCGTTGTCTTAATAAATCTTATAAACCGTTTTGTCGGTCTCCTGCTTACTCACTTCACCCGCCCTCCGCTGCCGTAGATGCGGACCCACGGCTCCGGCCGTTAGCCGAACACAGCCACCTCCGGAGCCGAGCTCCACAAACAGCACCGCCGCCACCACCGGGCTCTCCCACCACCTCTCCCCGGCGCTGGCAGGCCCTCGCCGGGCGCATTTGCCTGTTTTTCCTTGCCTCTGTCGCCACTTTATCCTTGCCATCCAATTTTGTATACATTTTTGTACAAACTTTCATGTTGTTCAAGTATTTGGTGAAGATCATTGAAAGATTGTGGTTATGGTTTAAAGAAACCATTATTGACTGTTGATAGGAGAGGGGCTTAGAAGTTATGTAACATAATATAGGCCCTATATTACATAACATAGAAAGCCTATAATATAGGGTAAGGTGCTTCTGCTTTGCTTCTGACTAACAGCAAACAATCCCATTCTAACGCTGCACTCTCAATATGTTCCACAGATGGATTGAGGCGGAGAGATAGGCTTGAGTTGAGGATACATCAAAGCAGTAATGACAACATGCAGGACACCTACATATTTCAGAATGTAGGGAAAGGCTGTAACACTTTGGTCAATGTTATGTGCAGTATCTTTTACAAATTCATAAACATCTGCCCAACTGAGTAAGGTGAGGTCGCATTTGTGGAAAAAGGGGGGAAATTTTCCCTCTCATTGCAAAGATGGAGGTCAGAGAAATGGCACATATAAAATTCACTTAGTATGCTGAAATGTCTGCATCCTTTCAGGCAAGGCCTTTAACAGCTTTCGTCTACCCATAAAGGAATTCAATTCCTGGTCAGAGAGGCGCTGGGGGCCGGCAATAATCAGGTTGCTTCAGAAGCTCTTAAGCTCATGTTATGATGAAGGCAAACTGTCAAGTGCTAAATAGAAAAAACATTATAGTTTCTCTCTTTGGGAAATGCACCTGTCATTCCGTATCGGTTGCATGCATATCCCGGAACAGGCTGGAAACATTATCTGTCACTTTTACTCTCCCAGCACATATCTCTTAAAAGGTGGAGCAATAAAGCAGTGCGTTGAATGCTGTACGGGTCACAGCTCCTCACTAGCATGGAGCGTGTTCTCTCTGCTTCCCAGCCTCTCTCCCCCTCCAGCCACTGGGGAAAAGGGCTCTGAGTACAATCCATGATTACAAGGAATAGATTGGCTGCTTTAACCTGGAGGGCAACTCTCGTGCAGTTTCAAATCACACTACATGGCCTTTCCAATGGTAAACTGCAAAGAATGAGAGGCAAAGGGAAGAAGAAAGGGTGATAAAGAGAGACAGGGAGAAAATTTTTGGCATCACATAGGGTGGATTTCACAGTGAACACAGCCAAGTCAAGTCAACTGTGAATATTTGGAACTGCAGGATACACAGTGTTTGGAGAACAGCCGAGAGCCCTGAAACACAAGCCCTGCACCAGCAGTCACTGATGAACTTTAAAAAAACAACACTTTGCCCTAATTATGAGCTGATTTGCACCATTGACTATCAAAGTACATCCTCTAATTAGACACACTGACACAACATTTAAAGTCAGCTGAAATGCCTTCCACAGTGTGCGTCCTAAATGGTGACAAATTATTTCACTGCTTTTTACTCATTAGATCTGGGTCTCAACTGTTTCTACACACAACATTCTTTAAAGTTAAGCCTTAGGCAAGCTAGAAATATTCCACCATGTGCAACAGAGCTGAAGTAGGAACTGTGACTGATAAGTCTGTCCTCTAAGTTTGACTTAAATACACACAAAGCAAGAAAGCAAAAGAAAAGAAAAAAATGGAATTAAGAGGGACAGACCTGTCATCAGAATCTTTCCAGATCTTTCCTGGAGTTGTAATGCCTCTGCGCACACAGTGATTTCTCAGTGTGGCAATCAGGCTCATTAGTTAAGCTCACCTGTCTCCATCATTTTGCCAGAACAAATTACACATTGGAAGAAGCCAGGCACTGGTCTTCTGTGCCAGGGAAACTAGCAGAGAGGAGAGCCAGCATGGCACGCCAAGAGGTGGAGTAAAAAAGCTGACAACAAGGTCTTACTCATATCCAGAGAGAATCAGAATCACCTTTATTGGCCAGGTATGTGTACACATACAAGGAATAGGACTTCGGTTTTTCGTTGCTTTCAATGTACATACACAGAAATAGACATACATACATACAGCTAAAAAAAGGACAACAAGCTCAATAAGACAACAGCAACAATGACATTTGTAGACACTATGATAATAGTGCAAAGGTGCAGAGTGCAATATAAAAGCAGATTCCGCCTCCCCCTAGCTCCATTACGTGGTCCACTCAGAGGAGTTGGAAGCCCGGTAGATGGAGTGTGCTATCTGGGATGTGTTCACCAAGCCAGGTTTCGGTGAAGCACAGGGCGGCAGATCTGTAAGTCCGTATTTGTTCTGTTGAGGAGTAGCAGTTTGTCCATCTTGTTGGCCAGAGAGTGGACATTCACCAGATGTATTCACAGGAGTGCTGTTCGAAATCCCTGCTGTCTCAGTTTAACTAGCGCTCCGGCTCGTTTCCCACGTTGCTGTCTCCGGTAAATCCTGGTGAAGCTGCTGCTCCTCCGACTATTAACTCTGTGAAACTGTACGGTGAAAAAGTTTGACCAGAGGATAGTCTGATGTTTGAGTTCTTCCCTGGTGAATGTGACCAGAGAGGAAGAGCAGGAAACTAAAAAAATAAATAAAAAACACAAAAAGTACCAGAGAGCGTAGTACCGAGGCTGCCGTCCGCGGCGCCATCTTGACCTTGAGAGGCCTTGAGACAGCCTATCGTCAGTATAATGATTTTCAATTTAATTTTACATTAAAAACAATCAGTGACAGAAATGGATATGGATATAAAAAGGAAATCTTAATAGCTTTCATTTCTTGTCATGTAGTAGACCAGTACTGCAAGCCTCCTGACAATCATGTAGTTTTTATAAGGTGTATTTTTAGCCACACCATCATCAGGACTCTAGGGATGGCAATATTGGTCCGTCGGTTGGTCCTGACTGAAATAGCTCCAGAACTATTGGATAAATCTTGTACAGACATTCAATTCCACAATCTCTTTTTTTTGTAGTGCCAGCATGAGATTGACCATTATGGTTTTGAGTGAAATGTCTCAACAACTATTGGATGGATTCCCCTGACATTTGGCACATACATTCAAGGTCCCCAGAGGATGAATCCTAAAGACTTTGCAAGACCTTGACATTTACTCTAGTGCAGCAAATGTTAGCCAACACACTAAACAAAGATGGTGAATATGGTTAATGTTACCCACTTAACACGTTAGCGTTTTGCTTAAAGCACTGCTGTGCTTACAAACTCACAGAGCAGTTAGCTTGGCTATAGACTCTAAGGGCGTTTTCACACCTATAGTTTGTTTGCTTTGGTCCAAATCAGTCAACGAGTTTGTAAACTTGGAGCGTATTCCCTATGGTTCAGTTTCTTTTCACAGAGAAAAATCCAAGCTAACTAAAGTGCATCCCTGCAAACCACATGAGAATGTTCGCTCCGCATATTTCTGTGAGAGAACCATTGCACAGGTGGGAGGAGAGGCGCAAAAAGGTGGGAGATTCATTCAAATGATGCAGAGCAAAGTGAGCATTATTTATTTCTCTGGACCACGTCTATTTCTGGAGCAAAGTCACTCTGCTGGTAATTAGGTGATTTTGTTAACAAGAGCAAACTAAACACTTGCAGCAAATGCGTAGCAACAGCGGAATAATGCTAAATATTACTACAATATTATTACCCATTAGTATTTATTAGTATTTTAATTAAACACTCTCCAACCAGTAGTCTTTAAATCAGCATCAAAAAATAACACTTCATGTGCTAAAGCAGGAATGTCTGCATTGATCTATAAATAAATATGAGTGATTGTTCCAGTATCTGTTGTCCACAGTTGTTTTGTACTGTATGAAAAGCTTCACCTTCAGTTCAAGAAATCTCTGTAGCCATCTGAAGGCAGCAAGACAGATATCAAATCGAAGACACATTTATCAGTATAAGTGTCATTCTCCCTACATTGTTTTATCACATGCAAATGACACCAGGCTGCTACAAAAAAACCACACACACACACACACACACACCAGACTGGTTAGATTATAACTAATTGATTTCTATTGTCATTGTATTGTCATTGTACTGTTAAACAAACCCACGCTATCAACGTTTCGCTGCAGATTTGTAGTGCTGAGTGTTCACATTATGTCGCTCTGCATCCATCCAGCATCTCTCCTTTTGTTGAGTCAGTGTCATATTTCACTGTGAGAAGGGGTGCTAGCCAGCTCAGGGGAGATGGGTGGCAGGCTAGCTGGCTCACCAAAAAAAGTTTCTAGCTTCCGGGTTTACTTCCAGGGTATGCGGCCCACTGAATATGCGCAGTAGTGTTTCTCCTGCTGGCCCCGTCCGCGAGTTTCCGCTCAGCCCATAGACATTGTGATAAAGTCACTGATTTTTAAATCGCTTTTCTTGGCTTGAGGAAAGTTTTACAAATATAAAACATCTATGGATCAAAAATTCATAATAGAAAGAATCATGATCGACCTTGTTTGCAGTTCGAGGTGTACTGTCAACAGTTTTACAGACGTCTCTTTCATAATGGTGGTCTTTGGGTAAAATGCTTTTTGGGCCATGGGAATTTTTCGCTGCAATACCACGAGTGGCCACTGGGCAAATTGGAAGCAAGGCTGAGTGGCGGTGCCCTGTCCAGGTCGTTTTATACATCCATGGGAGAGAGACAGGCGGCGGGCTCAGGTGCTCAGGTGCAGGCCCAAGGCTAGCTGACTGTGGACGCAAATCCACAGTGCCTGGAGCACATTGCCATTGGACAATGCCTATGTGCTAGCTGTTAAAACTTAAACAAAACATTATTTATTTACATTTATAAATCGGAACATTCACAATAATCACTCAAAATCAGCAGGGGGAGGTATGTAGAAACAGCTGTTTACTAACTCATGCTGCATATCCTGTAGTACTCTCATTTCACTTACAAACTCAGAGACTGTAAATGCAGGGACAAGATACTTTGCTTGTAAGCCAAGGGAAAAAAGAGCCATGTTTTCAGTGTATCTACCCTTGGCTGACCCTGGATCAGAGTCTCCATCTTGCTGCACTGTGACCCATTATCAGAATCAGCGGGTGCATACTCTGTTGTCTCACTGATATGACTTTGAGCAATATGTGTAACATCACACTGCTTGTGACATCATGAACCTTTTTGCTGGTTCACAATCAGTGGTTGACAAACACAGTGGAGAGGGGGGATGTTACAACAAGGGTAAATGTCTAAAAAAAAACTGGTTAACAACTTACAATAATGGCGCTGTGAACACCAGCTCAATACGTTACCTAACATTAGCAATATCCAATGGAAATTACCAATCGTATGTTACACATGACCAACCGAGAAAATATAACATTTCAAACTACTAATACAGCCAATAAAACAGTCATTTTGTTAATTTTTCCATAAAATCGGTAAAATTACCACTGAAATGCAGACAGATTAAATTTTCTGATGTGCCGCTTATAACCCCATGGCCGCCAAAAGTTGTCAAGGTGAGCAGAGCTAAAGGTCCTATAATGCAATTTGAAATGTAAATGAACAGAAATACATCTGTGAATCATGTGCTATGGACAGTTTCTGTTAAAATATACAGTCATACAACTGTTAATACACAGAGTGTACATATCTCTGTAAGACGTTTTTTTTCCTCAGTCAGTACATCTCAGGAGATTGGATGTTTGAGTGCTCCTATACATAAATACAAGACATGCAGTGAGCCATGCACTTGTATTCTCACACGTTTTTCACTCTATATGGCAGGTTCTTTACTTGAAGTGGTAAATGGAGATGTTTTGCTGTGTGTGCAGGCGTGCAATGATGGATGGTATCTGAGTAATGTCTTATTTGTTGATCAGATCAATCACTGCTGCAGAGCAGGGAATTTAATAAAATGTCCATCTGCCAGAGACAAACCTGACAGGGAGAAATGTACCATGAAACCTAATGCTCAGCCAGTGGTAACAGGACTGATCTCACACTTTATATTCTGCCCCGCTTTGCCATTTGGCATTTGTATTTGTATTTGTTAGCCTCCTGCTTTTGCCTGGTCTTTGATGCTGCCATCATGGCTTCAATAATTCGTGAGGCATCCCTGACAGGAATCATCCCTTATGGTGAATGTCACGGTGAAAATCCACAAAACAGCCGAGGCTGGACAATCACAAAGTGGTTTTATTTTACTGTCTGGTGATCTCTTGGCAGTTGTATATTAAAATCACATTCACAGATCTGAGAAACAAATAATTTATTCATTTATTTTTTCCCATTTTTAAAAAATATATAAATAAGCAGGATACATATTTGATGATTTCTATTTCAAAAAATTCAAATGTGTCCTATTGCAACTATGGCAATGCAAACTTTGATCCACTATGTGTAGAATTTTTATATGATTTTAGCACCTTTCAGGTGATTCTAAGGCATATGTTGTTTTTTGTAGAATAATGCTTTTAGCCCTTTTGGGGTAAGGGGAAGTTCTGATATGCTTTTTTTTTGTATTTTTTGGCTTTTAGACATTTACTCATAATAAAAAAGGGCCCTTCCACTTAATTTTATGCAGAAAAGCCAAGACCACTTGGGGCCTCACCAGATTCATTCATGTTCCAGAGTGAGCCAGTACACTCAGATCTTGGGTTAGGGTTAGGGGTTAGAATCACTGCTGCAGTGGTCAACAACTTAATATTTTAGAAAGCGCCTAATACTCAAAAACTCGAAACAGTCTAAAAGAAAGATGCTGTCAGGTTGCATTATGAGAATTGTAGGATCCATTGTTTTTTGACTTTGACTCATGCTTAGGTTAAGGATATCAGGATATATTAAGGATATCTCGCTCTGCTGCTTTGATTTGGACCATCTCTTTCTTGCAAATACCCCAACTATTTATATGCATCTATTTTGCATTATCAGTTAACATTCAGTGGCAGCAGTGATCGTCAATGTAGGAATGTGTTTATTAATTAATTAAATTAATTAAATTACTCACCATACTAGGGACTAAAAGTCAGGAGTCTGACTGTCTGCTACTTCGATTCTTGACAATTGACCCCAAATGTCCCAAATTTTATGATGCATAACATTGCACTCAGCAATAATTGCTTAGTAAAGTACGCTTTTATGATTGAAAGAATACTTACTCATGACTCCCATCTTGTCCCAGCCTTAAGCAGGGGGTTTTAGTTGCTTTAATTTAAACATAATATTGCTGACACATGCCGATACTGCAACGACACCGTTTCCTCTATGTTTTGTCTCTGGCAATACAACTAGCTAATGAAGTTAGCTAATGAGCTAAAAGAGTTGGCGTTACGAGAGAAATCACCTATTTCTCCTAGTTCCCCAATTTCTGATAAGGTGGACATGACAAACCTTTAGACACATAATGTTACCCATACCTACAACAGACAATACATTATTTAACCTTACCTGATATGAAGTTTGATGATCGCCTCAGTCCAATTCTTTCATCTTATCGCATTTAACCATAACCTTAGTTAACCTTAACCTTTGACTGGCAGTGGCAGCTGGTACGCGTTAAAATTTCAACTTGGAGCCATTACTCCTTTGATTCTGGCACCCATTAACCCAGTAAGATGACATTTTCAGTAGGTTATGTAGACTACTACTCTGAGGTGATTTGTGTTTGCCTCCAGTTTTTTGTTTTGCCTCTAGCTAACGTTGTGATGTAATCATGACATCAGCACTAAAAGGGTCTATTTGACCTGCTCACATCAGAGGATCATTACAAATCAGCAAAGAGGCAAAAAGTCATGTGTCATTACATTTTACTCCTCTCTTTCTGTTGTCATAGCAAAGCCTTAACGACATCAGTGAAATTGTACTGTCTTTAGCATTCTTTTCATTGACAGATCTACAGATGGTTGGAGCAGGCAGGAGTACTGATCCACAGACAGATTACAGGTGTGTAGGGGTTATATGGTTTTATGGATACCAAAATATGTAACAATTAATAACCTCAAAGAGGCATCGAATTATATAGTGTTAACACATTATTGGTACAAAAAAAAAATAAGTTAGTGATTACACTCACTTCAGGCTATCAGAAATAAACAATGTTTACATTAAATAACAGAATTTAAAAATTGTATTAAATTCACCTCAGGGCACCACCCTTAAAGAAGGGAAAATGATTAATTAAATCAACCAATCTCATGACTCAAACATACTAAACTATTAATTTGGGACTAATAATTAAATTAATAACTACAACCAAAATAACCATATCAATACTCTAGTAAAGGTTGAAGGGTTTTGGAGTTCTGAATAGTAGAGGTTGGCAAATTCACTCTTGTACAACATTAAATAGACCAGAATGTATATGCACACGTATTTATCAAATAACAAAAAGGTAAATCACACAACAGTTAATCTAACTAATATGTACTTAACTATACAAAAAGGAGTGTGTGTGTTCCTTTGATCTGGTGTGTTCTTGCGCATGCACGTGCCAGAAGAGCACATGAAGCGGGAGCTTTAAATTTCCTCTCCACGTGTGGAAGCCAATTCCAAATGTATGTGTATGTGATCAGTGTAGGATAATGGTGCCAGGTTAGAAAAGAGGATGGCTAGTTTGCATGCAGACCCTGTGTCTGTGTAAAACATAACCAACATCAACTTAGCTCTGTGGTGGAAACATTAACCTAAACAGAGATCACAACAATACAGCTCAGTAAATAAACAAAATCAACACATGTAGCGTTACAACATTGATAAAGTTTAACAGTCCTGTGGTTAGCTGTGTATCATTGCTGTGCTAGCTGTATATGCCCACTTAGTTACCAGTTACCAGAAGAGAGTAATTTCTTGGCGTGCTGCTGTGTTAGCTGGCGATTCCATCAGTTGTGGATTTGAGCCAGGCTGGAAAAGTTGCGGTTCCGATGTTGAATGCAGTCCTTGCTGTGCAGTGTTGTGATGGTGTAGGTCAGAGGAAACCGGTCACTCCTTTGTTCTCTTTGCAGAGTTAGCAGCTCGGCGCTAACTTGCTTCGTTGCTCCTGTTGCTCAACTTAGCAGGCAGACTTTATGTCGTAGCCATAGACTGTATATAAAGATGGACAACGCGTCTCCACTTCCTCCCATTGTACAAAATGAAGCCAAAATACCCCAGATACGGGTGCTGCCATCTTGTGCCGGTGACGTCATTTGGAGCCAGAGTGCAGAGTAGTGATCCGTGGTGGAGCCGGTGTGTCGAGGTCCCGCCTATACACCAATCGCAAGCACACTCACAGTTCTCAGTCATGATGTGACACCCCCTTTTATAGCATCAAATAACTACTTAAAACCAAACTTATCCAAAAAATGAACACTTGAACAAACTTCAGCGAGATAAGAACTACCTAAGATGACACAAACCATCTTTGGGAAAAATGTATTTGATGTGTACTTTGACTTTTCAGTTTGGCCCATGTCCCATCCATAAACATGGACAAGGCGGGGTTTATGACCTATACTGTAGCCAGCCACCAGGGGGCGATCGAGATGTTTTGGCTTCACTTTTGGGGAGCTGTCATGTTGTTCATCTATAGTCTATGATACATCCCAAGTCTCTTTTTTGATATTTCCTTGCTCCTCGCTTGAACCGGAATTCGTTCTGGTTCGCCATCTTGAAGGCTGTCCCAAAGCTTTTATTTCTGCTCTGAGGAGCAAGGATTGAGGAGTGAGGAGGGATCTCTGAGGAGCCATGAGCGAGGATACATGAGAGCAGCCTTCAAGGAAGTCTTTTACCGGCTGACACGCCCCCTAATTGATTGAACGCTGCAGCTGATTGGACTGATCAGATACATAACTGGAGTTTCATACCGACACTCAAGTGTACACTCAAGTCTATCACTCCAACGTTTTATATTTTATTTGCATTTATTTATTTGAATCTGTGTTAATTGTAGGTCTGAACAACAAAAGATCTTTCTTCAAAATCAACAGCAAAATCTCCAGATTTTAAATAATGTATGGATGCAGTGGTGGAAATATTAATTAAAAAAAGAAAACAACAAAGATTTCTCTGTAGGTGAAATTTTATTGACGTTATAGTTCTTTTCTTGTATGCTTGTTTGTGCATTCTGGATCTCTTATTTTTATTGTAAAAAATCTAACCCTACTACAAGACAAGAATGTCAATATTGGACGATTCTGCAAAACACCGGACTACATTTGGTGACGTCTTCAAAATAACCACTTTCTACGATAGCTGTGCATGGCAACTATGATATGGTATGGTTTTGGAAAGATCTTGACATTAAACATTAAATAAAAAGTACAAATGTTTTTTGCAGGTCTGTGACAGGACATGAACTCAGACCTGCTGAATGCTCATTCACCATCCTTACTTCAGGACTCGCTACATAAATGTCACACTACTTCCTGCATTGGTACTTAACACTGGCATTGGACGTAAATTGTGAGAAACTGAATTGTTCAATATGGACGGAATTATTGCAAAAATCCATATGTCTGCCTCAATCTCAATCACTCGTGTGTATTTTATATCAATATGTACTCTATATAACGTCATATGTTCTGGCAACTCCTGTGATCTTGTGTCCCACAGAAAATATAAAAACCTTCAGAAATTCATGTTTCCATCATTCTTGAAATGTACATGCTTTTTGTAGGCATTGCACCAGTAGATCCATATTTTTGTTTATTTTAGCAGAGACCATGCACAATACATATATTGTACCAGATATAGCTAAAACTTAATTTTCATCTGTAGTCCCTGCGCGGAGGCCACTAATGATGCACAGGTTACAGAGCTAAAAGATCAGCTATAGTAAATCAAACCTAACACTTAAAAACCTAAAAACAGACAATAAAACACCATACGAAAAAGTAAGAAACAAAAACAACCACCCTGAAAAACAAACAACAGAAGAACAAAACTAAATTAAATTCCCACTAGGGAGCACACCATCAACAATCCCAACACTATAAAAAACAGACAGTACATCAGTACACAAAATTACCAACCAAACACTCAGTACCACACAGTATCAATGCTTGCCGCATTCAGTGTCTCATAGCTCAGCGACTACAGACCTGATTGTCCTTTGTCGTGGCAACTTTGTAATCCCACTCTGAGCATTAAGTGTGACAATACTGTCATTCATCATTGTCAGAGTATGGTACGCAAGACAAATGTTAGTTCGTAATATGCACACCGATGGGAAGCTGTTCTCTCTGTTTATCCTTTGGCTCCGTCCTCCCCCTCTGATCAAGTTTGCTTCTTTCAGTTAGCATGACAAAGGGCATAAACCAAAGTTCAGGATCTTCTGATGACATGATCAAACATCATTTCCTGTCATTTCCCTTTCACCTTCAACCATGTTTTCAAACTAAATTTAAAATACTTTATCTATATAGAAAACCAGACATAGGCAGATGAGCGTCCATGACACTAATTTCTGTTCTGACCCACAGAAAACAATTGCACTTTAAAAACATCTGAATTCCCTTTACACAGACTTTAAAACACATTATACGTGTTAGAAAATAATTGCTGAAAACATGTGAAAAGACTGAACTATGTAGTACTGAATTGTGGAGTTAAACACTTTTTCACCATTTTTGTGTTCAGGATATTTTGGGCCTGAAATCATGCCTCGATGACACACTGGAGCCATACTGACCATGACCCCTCCCTTAACACTATGTAAAAACCAGAGCTTTGTTCTACTGTTAGACTCTTGTTCAGCGAGCTGTCGCTGAGCAGCGGCTCTCAGTCAGTCAGTCAGTCAGTCAGTCATTCTTTGGCTCAGTGGTACAGTGAAGTTAATTACCAGCACCTTCAGAGGACACGCCCCCAGCATTTCAGAGCATAGAATACTGCTCATTTTTTTTAATGATTTTCAAACCTAATTTTATATACTTGGCGATTTTTTTAATCATTCAAAGTTAGATGGGTGGTTTATAACACTTTTTTCTGTGGTGTGACAAACTCAGTCCATTACTAATGTCTTAAAGTCTGTGTAAAGCAATAAAAACGTGTTCTGAGTGACACCTGCTGTCTTCATGCTGGATAATCTTGGTTTTCCTCTTATAATCATAAGATCTAGTTGGATGGTTTATTTCTGATTTGCTCACCTTTATTTCCGTCTTTAATTATTAGTTCTTTCTTTTGTTTTTATTGAACACGTGAGTATTCTGAGCACATCTGAAATGTCCCCAAATAGTTGCAGCAAAATGTGATTTCTAGTAAGCAGCCGGGCTCGCTCTAATCTATAGAACAATAACCTTTGCACTAAAGCAGCAGCACAGAGAGACAAAATAATATTGCTCTTCCACTCGGACCAGATTAATATACAGTGTGATCCTTATTCAAACAGCCAAATACAGTTTAACCTTGCTCCATTGAGTCACGGGGAGCATTATCTTATGAGCCCGCTCAGCTTGAAATCAAGTAAGATCACTTATCTCCCTTTTCTTTTTGTTTCCATTAGCAAACCTTTTCACACAGTCAGTTAGTGCTTCCTAATTTTGCTTCCATTTCAAAAGAATACCTACTTTTCGTTTAGTCAGATTGAATTCCATTAAATGACATTATGGTTAGAAAACTATAAACTATAAAATTAAGTAATTGCCATTATGGTTAGTGTTGAGTATGGAACCTCAGTTCTCAGTGTTTAAGAATCAGGTTGTTCATCTTAATGATGGTCTCGGATCTGAAAAGGAAGCACTGTGTTGTAAATGAAAGCTCAGGGTTTAATGGTGACTTCCCCTTATAACAAATATGTAATTGTATAGACTGGTGCAGAGGAGAGCACCTAGTGCAGGAAATTGCATTTTTCTGCATGAGAGAAATTCCTGGTGAGATGGATGGTCTGCTGGAGTAGAATTTGTATTTCATTGTGTAGGTATTAAAATGACAAACTACAAGGGAGGGTAGTTATCCTGAGCAAAGATGTTTATTCTCTCAAAGATGCATAAAACCAGTGGGTGGCAGATTTCTGAGGTGCTTTATGGGTGGAAAATGAGACAAGAATGAATGCTCCTGGGAGCCAACTGTGATTAATATCTCCTATGAGCTATGCTTAAAATTGGTAAACTTTGAAGGAGGGATCTTGATCTACAATGCAAATTCCAAACAGTGTATTTTTCATCTCAGTTGAGACACAGTGACATTACTAAACTCTACTAAAAAGGTATTCTTTTTAAACAGTTACAGTGTACATAGGATTATTCATGCTGACTTCCATAGAGAGGACCTGTGGCAAAGCTTTTTTACATATTGAAATCCTATTATTTGTTTTTTATTTCTTACTACCACTTTCATAACCTGGTCTTGTGGAGCTTGCGGTGGAGCTCCTCACAGTATTGTTAAGAGAAGAAAGATGCCGAAGGACGAGACACGTAAAATCAGGGATCAAGCAGCAGTTTCATCAGTGGGGGGCCACATCAATCACCTCATGTTAGCCAAGACTAATGACAGCCCACAAAGATCGTAAAGAAAAACAAAACAAAAACAGGACTTATCTCAGACATACAGCTAATAAACATGATCTAACATAACAGATTTTTTTAGTAAGTAATTTGATAGCTGGGACCGTTAACAAACGGGACTTTCCTCAGACTGATAGGTGGTGGACAGAGGAGGAAGTTGTTCTTTTACTACTTCTGCTTGAACAACCTGGTGGCCGTACAACACATCCACAAACATTAATACTGCATAAAATACTAAATTATGAACACTGGATCCTGGAAAACATGTTAGATCAGTACATGTTGAAATATAAACATTACCTGCGTAGAAATGAATTTCAAATTATCCTGTTAAGTGAATTAAAATATACTCAAAAATTGTGGGGTCCCTGATAAAATAACAGTTAACAGAAGAAAATACCCAAAACAATTAATATAAACAATCTTGTAAATATCAATTGATCTCTCAAAGGTATTACTGTATTAACAAGACAGAAGCTGTTTGCGTCTGCCTTAGTAAATCAGGGGGTCAATGTATGAGAACATTTTAAAACTGCAACATGATGGTGGACATTTAGTTTGAAGTCAAGTATTTAGATTCTTTAAGTGGTCAGTGTATTCATGACAGATAGATGCACCAAAAGGTTTTGGCAGCAAATTATGACTGAAATGGTAAATTTAATTATTTAGCGTCCATGTCATGAATTTGAGTGTGTGACCATATTAACTGTTTAAGCAGTTCATAAAAGATAATACTTTCATTCATCACGTATTTGCAGATTTCTAAGTTACACCACAATTGCAACAGGTTTTCACCTTGGTATCTCAACTGTGGCACAAATAGTAAGGGAAACCTGCAATGCCATCTGGGAAGACAAGGACGCCAACATGGCGTGTCCAAATAAGGATCTGTGGATGAATACTGCGAGGAGATTTGAAGAGCGATGGAACTTTCCACATTGCACTGGTGCACTGGATGGAAAGCACATTGTGATTCAGGCACCTCCCAACTCAGGATCACAATTCCACAATTACAAGGGCACCTTCTCGGTAGTCTTGTTTGCCCTGGTGGATGCAGACTACCGATTTCTGGCTGTTGACATTAGAGATTTTGGCAGCAACAGTGACGGAGGCATCGTTGTCAAATCTCATCTTGGCAAAGCCTTCCAGGCAGGTGACCTTGATGTCCCGCCACCATCTCTCCTACCCTCTGCACCAGATTTGGGACCTGTGCCATATGTGGTTGTGGCTGATTCTGCCTTCCGAATGAAGCCCTACCTCCTCCGGCCCTATTCAGGTCACCACCTTCAAGAGGACATGCAAGTCTTAAATTACTGCCTCTCCAGAGCCTGCAGTACAGCAGAGAACTGTTTTGGCATCCTCACGCAATGCTGGAGGGTCTACTGTCGAAGACTGCTAGTCTGCCCTGATGTAGCAGACAGTATCCTGAAGGCAACTTGCATACTCCAACTTTCTGCATTCTGCTGAGGGGGACCAGAATCCAGACAATGGGGAGCTAGGTGAAAATGATGGTGGAGAGAGCATCCTAGCTCCAATCAGGAACCTGCGGGAGAACAGGGCATCAGCAGAAGATGAGTGTATGGGAAAACGTCAGCCACCACTTCAACTCATCAGCCGGACAAGTGCCTTGGCAATGCCCATGTACACCGTGGTTTTGCTGCCTAAAGCAATTTGCATCTGCCCTGATCATTTAATTAAATTTTCATCCCAGTTTTACATTAACATATATATCCAAATACTATAGTATGAAACCCTGTGTAGAGCATTGCTCTTCTCCTGTGTGGTGACTGGTATGGAGTATACTAAACATCAAAGCCTCATGTTAAAGATTTCTCTGATAAATATGTAAACCTTTAAATGTTTTGTTTTTTCTACACAAATAATAAAAGCCACATTACCTCATCACTTGTTTATCAGTCAAATGCAGACAGGTTATTGTTAGTCAAACAGACTCACTGCCTTTCATCACCACGCGTCTTAGTGCCATGCCTAAAGGTGCTAGGCTTCAGTAATCAAACCAAGGGGTATTTTCCTCATGGAACCAGCTTGGAGGAGCATTTACACTACACAGACCCCCCTACCCCCCTCCGCGAGATTATGGTGTAGAGCGCATGAGTCCCCGTGAGCAGGAAGAGTTTTATTGTTGGTTCAGAGAAGCTAACCTTTGACTTTGAGAAGGAAGCCAAATGTTATTGTAAAAATGACATTGACATTCTCTTAACTGGCTGTACAAGAAACGAGTTTCTTCGAGAAACGGGCGTGGACCCTTTAAGCTGCATCACCATAGCCTCTGCTTGCATGAAAGTGTTTCTCACCAATTTTCTGCCTCCTAAAACCCTTAGGGATACCTTCACCCGACGACTACAGGCGCCAATGCAAAACCTTCTCCAATGCCACCATCCAGTGGTTGGAGTGGGTAGTGCACAGCAAAAACATCTTTATCCAACATGCCAATCTGTTTTTCTCCCATGTTTAGAGCAAGTACCATGTAGACGGCTACGCCGAGATCGAGAGTGTAAAGTACGCTTAGGAGTTTCTGGGATGCTTTTATCACGGCTGTCCGTCTTGTTATCAACCTCAACCTGCACACGGCCAGTGAGGAGAAGTTACATGCTACAGGCCATTTACGGTATCCGTACGGTCGTCATGAAAGAGCACAAATGGACGGAGATGAAAATAAAATCACATCCCGGGGTGAAAGAATTCCTCAAGGGTTTCGAGGCTCCGCAACCTCTCTCCCCGCCAAGCTCTTTTTGGTGGTAGGACAAGCGCGGTCAGGTTGAGGTCCACGGCTGGTGAAAATGAATAAGTACAGTATGTAGATGTTACTTCCCTGTATCCGTTTGTCAACTGCAGCTTTCCTTACACGCTAGGTCACCCTACCATCATCTACAAAGACTTTGATGAGCCAAAAAACTATTTGTCTGATCAGAGCCGTGGTGTACCCGCCACAAGCACTCTTTTTCCCCATTTTACCCCACAAAACGTCTCATGGTAAGTTGGTGTTTACCCTCTGCCCCACCTGCGCAGAAATCAATTATCAGCAGGGTCCCTGCAACCACGACGATGAGGCCAGAGCTTTGACGGGGGTTTGGGTCACAGCTGAATTTAACAAGGCTCTGGAGTTGGGGTATAGAGTCGCAAAGATCACGGAGGTGTGGCACTTTGACAGACAGAGCGATTCCATTTTTGTCGACTACATACACACCTTTCTGAAAGGTAAGCAGGAAGCTTCGGGGTACCCGCTCGAGGCGTCGGATCAGGAAAGCAGGGAAAAGTACATCAGAGACTATAGGGTCAATCAAGGCATTCAGTTAGACGCCGAGAAAATTGAGGCAAACCCTGCAAAGAGACAAGTGTTCAAACTGTGTCTCAACAGCTTCTGGGGCAAGTTTGCCCAGAGAAGTAACCTGACTCAGACCACCCTTGTCAGTGAGCCTGAAGAATTTTTCAGCTTTATGTTTTCAGGGAAATACAGAGTCAATTACTTTAGCTTCCTCAACGACAAAACCGCTATGGTTCAATGGACCTACAGCGACATTAAACGAGCCGGGATTGAGCCTGTACAAAAAAATACAAAAATACAACGCCCTGCTGCAGAGATATCTCACACTGATCAAGCAAGGGGAAAAAGAAGAACGTCGTATTACATTGACTCTACCTCAAGACCCGTCGACCGGGAACCAAGAGGCTCGGGCCGAGGCTCAGGCCCAGGATGACGTCGTTGCTGAAAAACAGGCTGAGTTTCTTAAATACTTTGACGGAACTCAACATCCTCTTATCCTGTGTAAATTACCCTCAAGCTCGCGATCAATATCATCGTCTCAAAACGGACGGAGCCCAGATTGGACCTGAAGAACAACAACAAGTCTCTCCCGAAGCGTGGACCGTAAAAAAAAAAAAAAAAAAACATTATCCCCACGTTGGATTACGCCGATGGAAGAAAAAAAAAAAAGTCTCTCCAGAAAGAAAAACTAGAACTTGTAAAACAAAATCTACGCGCTGGATCAACCTTCCCCCATTAATTTAATTGTAAGAGACGAGTCAATGTTTTGTCTTTTCTCAATCAATTGTTTATTACTCACACACAAAAAAAATTGTCTGTAGACTGAATGTGTGTGTGTGTGTTATTTAAAAGCAAAAGCAGAAAAAATTAATGGCTACAGACAATTTATCATCATTTTAAAAAACAAAATGCAGAAAAAAATTAAAAAGGCTATAGACAACTTTTAATGGTTTAAAAAACAAAAACAAAACAATTACAGTCTACAGAGTACATGCATCTCACAAGTTGTAACAATCTTTAAACATTTGTAAAGAACAAGCCCCATGGTTGAAAGATTCGGAGCTTTGATTTCTGATACAATGCTGATATTTTTTCACAAAGTTGGACGCCACAAGATCATTTTTTAACACATCATCTTGATACAAAGACAATACTCGTTCGAAAGATAATCCGCATGCCCGGTGGCAGAGGTAATATACGCAGTGTTGACCGCACACGGTAGACAGAGGGTGTTGAAGCTGAAGGTTGTGGTAGAATACGTGGCGAGTCCCGTTATGGTTTTCCAGAAACTGTAAGATGCTCGACGGGTAATGAGGAAAATCCGGGGGTAGTCCAAAAGAGTCAAAAAAGGTTGCGTTACCGTCCTCCTCCAGAGTTAAAGATAACCAGTGCTCCCCAGGTTCGTGTCCTTTATGCGTGTTTACGATAAAGTAAGCAGGGAGTCTAAATGAACGACTCAGTAAAGGTAACTGGTCAGAAGCCCACACACCGCAAAAAACATCACCCAGTAGATGCCGCAAAAGACCTTCCAACTGATGATTATTCATTCTTCTTGTTTTTTAATAATGATCCACCAGCACCTGTCTTTTAGAGTTGATCTCTAGAATGGAATCGTAACAGGCGTAAACAATAAGAGTGGCGGTATGCGGTAAGGGAACTCTGAATCTCTGTTCCAGTCTTAAAGTTCCGTTGGACACGGGGGACAAGTCTTCGATGTCCTCGCCCGGGTTGAGTTTAAAAACAAATAAAGAGTATCCGTTCTGAAATTCCTCACGGTTGATACTCAGAGGTAAATCTTTAAGATGTCTCCCCGTGGCGACAAACATGTTGTAAAACTCTCCGACAGAACTCCCCTGGTTAAATTGAGGTTGAAAAGCCGGAACCTGTCTGCCGTCCTGACAGAGCTAGATATTCCACGTCATTATGGGCAAAATTGAAGGGCGACAGGTCTCTTCTCCCCGTGAAGGCTTCGTGGTTAACCATCCCTACAACCACGTACTTTGGCATGGTACCCAGAAAGGAGGTTCTCCTGGTTACAAATTCTAGAATTCTGAGGGATGGAGTATGTTTTTACATTAATGCGCGATAGAGGGTATAGGGCGTTACCCTTCATTAAAGCAGATGTGTGACCTAAACAAACAGCGGGGCAACGGTCACTTTTTTCATAAATAGAGACGCGTCTAGTATTCTCAAACGGAAAGTCGAGTTGCCGGGTCCCATGCTCAATAGTTGACCAGAGTTTCGATAAGGCCTGATTTTTTTTGAAATTGTCACAAGATGACAGGATTGGTAAAAATCATCGCTTGCAGTGTTTCTAATGTTAAAGCAATGAGGGATAAGTTAAAAGGGTTATAGCCTACCTCCTAAATGAAGTTGACTTGTCTAAAAGACATTGCCTCCATATACCTCCATCTCTTCTGCCGTCTGCTACCTGCCTGGCCACTCTTCACCTCCCCCCTCTTCTTTCTCACATATGTGGTTCCTCAAAGTTTTCCACAGCTTCTTCACTTATCACACTATTACATCAACTGAAGAATAGCAGCTATGCTGTAGTTGTTAGACACACCAGAATTAGCTCTGTTCTGATTAGACACAAGCCTGTTTACATTATATTACTGTCAAAGAATATGTCGCATTGTTAACCGTTGTTACATTTATTATATTTTGGACAATAAACAGCCGCAAAAGAAGAAACAAAGTAGGATTATAAAGTTAGATAACTGTTAAGAATATTATGTTATAATGGTATCTTGGTGGTAGTGACTTGGATCTGTAAAACAAACCTTGAATTTTCACTTATCCAGGCTGATGATTGCTCATAATAAACAAGATATTTTGTAGCACTTTTTTAAAGATATCTGATAATCCTGCTTTGTTACCCCCGATGGGTGCAGGTTAGCCCAGACTCTATCTGCTGGATAATGTTGTAAAGTGTCCAGGAGTCTACCAAATCGTGGCTAGATGCAGATAATCCATGATCCATAAACATACAGCCTATTCCTACTCGTCAGCAAACAAACTGACATGAATTTGAAGAAGTGGCATTAGCTAACGTTGTAACTTGACAGGTTAAGCTTCATATGGGCTAACATTACATTAGCATAGTTGGAAGTTTAACAAAGATGTTTTACGTAGACTGTTGAAGCTTGACACACACACACACAATTGTCATGCTGAAGGTCATTGGCGATTCCTCTCCACAGTCTTTTAAGTCATTATCTTTGTAGTTACTTTCCTTTTTAATCATACAATACAGAGTTCTGTAACACAAAAATCAATCCACCATGTTGAATGTTTTGAATGTGACGTTGTGAACAACATGCATTTTGATTGGTCAGATGTGTACTTGTCTGAAGCGAAACCTCGGATAAATTGCCTTTGGTCCGAAAAAATAAAAAGCTGCAATATCGTGTGGGAAATTTTATTCACCAAATGTGGTATAATATTGATGAATCAGTATTGAATCATTGCAGGGTAAGGTCAGAGGAGGTCAAATAAGTCATAATCAATATTACAGTATTATGTATAAGTCAATCATATTGATAATGGTTAGGTTGTCAGGTAAAGTCAGGTTCAGTCATAATCATGATGTAGTCATGTGTTGTTGGATGTGGGCATAATCATAGAAGTCGTGTATTCTTAATTAAGTGCAGCAGCTGGCAGTGGGAGGTTAGAGTGTATCAGACAAAGGAGTATTGTTCTGAAGACAGTGGGGGAAAAAAGGGATGAAACTGTGGTGTGGCTCAGAACAGGTTGAAAACATCATAGAAATTAGGCCAAGGTCAGCAGGTGGTTATACAACTTTGAGCCCACAGAAGGAGGGTGAAAATGGCTATAAAAGAAGATGTGTGCATTGGATTGTCAGGTTACTTCATGGATTGACTCTGGTTTGTGTGTGCTTGTATGCTTGACTGTTGGTTGCTCCATGAACTAACTCGGGTTTGCTGTACTTGTTGATTTGTCAGTAAACTCTATTCATATTAGAACTCTTTTGACTCAGTTGAATTATTTTTGAGTATTGAAGTGCTTATAGTGTGGTGAAGATCCTGAAGACATCTGGCCAATCTTTGGGATTTTTCCTCCCACAAATCGCTCCACGAAATTCCGTTGCTGATGTGAAAGCTTGCATTGACTGGATACAGGTTCGAAAAATATTAACGCCTCCAAAGGCCTTAAACGGGATATAAGTAATCGGAGAAAGTCATCCTTCACCTGTCAGTATCAGGCAGCAGTCTGACCAGTTTCATGTCTCTTCTGATTGTGTTTGGTCCAACCTTTTACCAACTCTGTGTCACTGTGTACAAAGTACATACTTTATTCTAAATTTCCAGATGGCCAGACAATGAAATTGCTTTTCTGCGTTTCGTTACATCTGATACGAGATTGTGTTTTCAATTTACACTTTGACTTTCTCTATCTGCCCACACGTGAATGTTGATGCCCACCACTAACCCAGATTTTAGTCTTTATTCTTATGCTCTGTCTATTAACAACTTTCTGTAACTTAGTCTTTTTTTCAAGTCAAGTCTGACTGTATTTAATCTAAAATGTGTTTACAGTCTCCATCTACAAAACAAAACCTACTCTGCAAATGATATGTAACACACCAGCAGTTATTTTATTTTTTTTAGCAGGAGCAGGACTTACACTCATGAGCACTTATACATGAGCTTTAGCTTTAATTAACCTGCAGAGCTGCTGTAAATCATCCTTTTTTCTCCCACTGAGGGACCACAGCTCCCCACCAATGGCCATTCCTGCAGGCTGTTTTTTCACCCTATTCCAAGGTGTGGCATTATTTTGTTGTCAGGACACTGACCACGTTATTATTCATGATAATGAGGATGTTATTCTCACTGCACAAACACAGGCACTTGATCTTGTTTCAGATGATTTTCTTTTTCATTTAGTTTAAATATTTGCAACCCTTATACCCGAGGTGTTTTTCCCTTAATTTTAACATACACAGATCAAATGTTTCAGAGTGATAAGTCATTAGATTTTTTCATGAATTGAATTTTAACTGCTAGGGACATAAATCTATTCTAGAGGAATTGCTTCACAACATCTGGGGTCAGATTATGTATACCTCTCAGGCACGTCTCACGCACGTCTTCAGCGCAGCTCATCTAGAGATTCGTAGTCTCGCCTATTTTTTTTTTCCACGTGATGCGCACGGTTCTCAGCAAAAATACAAAGTGAAAATGATCTGTCCCCATTTATAATAATCTCACCTTTTGTCAGAAAACTAAGAATGTTATTAAACCTGGACATTAGTCTGTCCTATGAATAACTAATGCTTTAAACACATTCCACGCATTAACTACTTAACTTTGACAGTCGGCTTTAAACGGTTCCTTTTTGCGTTTAATTTTCATGCAAGTCAGAAGGTCCGCTGGGCTCACACCAGTTGACGTGTGTGTGGCTTGGCAATGGATCCTTCAGCTGCACAATTCTTTCTGCGGTCTGCACAGCCCGTTCTGCCTGTTGGGTTTAGTGGCTCTTTTCTCTGTGCTCTTATTTTCACAACAGAACTCACATCGCCGACATTTGTTCCTGATTCCCAGCTGGCGGTCCGGCCGACATCTGTTCCTGATTCCCAGTCAGGAACAGTCCCCTGTTCCCGAGCTGCAGCAGCCACCAGTTCCTGCTGAGCTGCAGCAGCCCTCAGTTCCTGCTGAGCTGCAGCAGTCACCTGTTCCCGTGCTGCTGTTGTCCTACTGCCCATCCTCCAGAGTGGGTCCGTACATCTGGTCGTCCTCCTGCTTGTCCGCCTGAGGTTTCCTGCTCGGCCTCTGCCTGAGGTCTCCCACGCCGCTCCTGTCTTCAGTTCCCAGGCCATTTGCTCCTAAATCCTTTCTCTGCTGCCTACACTCCCCGTGACAGTGTTGTTATTTATGACATATCCTGCAGTTATTTGACATAAAGACAATCCGTCTCTCATGGAACTACACAGCTGAAGTTCATCTGCAGTTTGGTCCCTATGAAATCTTATGCAACTGCAATGCAAGACCATAACAGAGCTGTAGACACAATTCATGTGCTGTACAGCCTCAGTCCTCTTTGCCTGATATGTTATTCATCTGTGCCATAGAGCTCCATTAAAACACTTAAATGAGCCATACTGTTGCACTGACATGTTCATTACACTGTAGTTTATTTTGAGCTACTCCCAAATTCACCATCCTGCTGCTAGGAGTACTCACTACACCAAATGTGGATTAATCCACTGCTGAAAATAGTCCAACAACAATATATTTTGTCTTCTGTTGGAACCAATGGGGCTTCAGGCTGATAGTTTGTCTCTCAAAGCTAGCAAACACCTTGCTGATTGTCTTTGTCAGATATGTGACAAGAAATAAAACAGTAGACTTAACGTCCTTTGTATTATCTTCATTTGTATAATTTAGAATCTAATAGTGTTTTGACTGCAAAAGTAGCTCCTCCATGAATCGCCACCTTAACGTGGTGGAGGGGTTTGTGTGCCCCTGGGAGCTGTGTTGTCCGGGGCACTAGCCCCTCCCAAGGCAAATTGGTCCCAGGGGAGGGGACAGACTAAGAGCGATTCACAAACCCCTGATGAGTCGGACCATGCTGAGCTGGAGCACCTCGCCCGGAGGAGGGATACCGGGGCCCCCCCCCCTGGAGCCAGACCCGGGAGGGGAGCACGATGGCGAGCGTCTGGTGGTCGGGCACAGCCCGAAAAACCGACATGGAGCCTCCACCCTGTGGGTCCACCACCTACAGGGATAGGCATCGGGGTCAATGTAAGCCGGGCGGCAGGCAAGGGCAGAGACCTGGGCGTGCCGACCTTCGGTGTTGCAGACTGGTTTTAGGGACGTGGAACGTCAACTCTCTGGCGGGGAAAGAGCCGGAGCTGGTGCAGGAGGTGGAGCGGTACCAGCTAGATATAGTTGGGCTCACCTCTACGCATAGCTCAGGATCTGGAACCAAACTCCTGGAGAGGGGCTGGACTCTTCTTTTCCGGAGTTGCCCAGGATGAAAGGCGCCGAGCGGGTGTGGGGATACTTACGAGTCCCCGGCTGAGCGCCGCTGTGTTGGAGTTTTCCCCGGGGAACGAGAGGGTCGCCTCGATGCGACTGAAAGTTGCTGAGAGGAAGGCCCTGACTGTTGTTTGTGCTTATGCACCAAACAGCAGTTCAGAGTACCCGGCCTTCTTGGAGTTCCTGGGTGGCGTCCTGGAAGGGATACCACCTGGAGACTCCATAGTTCTGCTGGGAGACTTCAGCGCCCATGTGGGCAATGATGGTGAAACCTGGAGGGGGGTGATTGGGAGGAATGGCCTCCCTGATCTGAACCCGAGTGGTGTTTTGTTGTTGGACTTCTGTGCTAGCCATGGACTGGCCATAACGAACACCATGTTCGAGCATAGGGTGGTTCATAAGTGTACTTGGTACCAGAACACCTTAGAACACCAGGTCGATGATCGACTATGTGGTCGTATCTGCGACCGTATGTCTTGGACACTCGGGTGAAGAGAGGGGCAGAGCTGCCAACTGATCACCACCTGGTGGTGAGTTGGATAAGATGGCAGGGACGGCTGCCGGACAGACCTGGCAAACCTGGCGTCTGGCGGAGGCCCCTGTCCGCGAGACCTTCAACTCCCACCTCCGGAAGAATTTCTCGCACATCCCGGGGGAGGTTGGGGACATGGAATCAGAGAGGGCCATGTTCAAAGCCTCCATTGCTGAGGCGGCCGCTAGGAGCTGTGGTCAGAAGGTCGTCTGTGCCTGTCGAGGCGGCAACCTTGGAAGCCGTTAAGCTGAAGAAAGAGGCTTTTCGGGCTTGGCTAGCCCAGAGGTCTCCTGAAGCAGCGGACAGGTACCGGGAGGCCAGAAGGACGGCGGCCTCTGTGGTCACCAAAGCAAAAACCCGGGTGTGGGAGGAGTTTGGGGAGGCTATGGAGAAGGACTTTCGGTTGGCCTCAAGGAAGTTCTGGCAAACCGTTAGACGACTCAGGAAGGGAAAGCGGGGCTTGGCCCAGGCCGTGTTCGGCAGGGGAGGAGAGCTGCTAACCCGGACTGGGGATGTTGTCGAGCGGTGGAAAGAGCACTTTGGAGGATCTCCTCAACCCGACCAACATGTCCTCAGTGGAGGAGGCAGAGTTTGAAGACTCGGGGGAAGATTCACCCATATCCCTGGCAGAAGTCTCCAAGGTAGTCAAAGAGCTTCTTGGTGGCAAGGCGCCAGGGGTGGATAAGATTCGCCCTTAGATGCTGAAGGCTCTGGACATTGTTGGGCTGTCTTGGCTGACACGCCTCTTCAGTGTCGCATGGAGGTCGGGGACAGTGCCTGTGGAGTGGCAGACCGGGGTGGTGGTTCCTGTCTTCAAAAAAGGGGGACCGGAGGGTGTGCTCCAATTATCGTGGTATCACATTGCTCAGCCTCCCCGTGAAAGTTTATTCCAGGGTGCTGTAAAGGAGACTACGACCGATTGTCGAACCTCGGATCCAGGAGGAGCAATGTGGATTCCGTCCTGGCTGTGGCACAGTGGACCAGCTCTTTACTCTTGCAGGGCTGCTGGGGGGTTCATGGGAGTTTGCCCATCCAGTCTACATGTGTTTTGTCGACTTGGAGAAGGCTTTCGACCGTGTCCCCCGGGGGGTCCTGTGGGGGGTACTGCGGGAGTATGGGGTACCGGGGTCGCTGCTACAAGCCATCCGGTCCCTATATAACCGAAGTGAGTGCTGTGTCCGCATTCTCGGCACAAAGTCAAACACGTTCCAAGTGGGTGTTGGACTCCGCCAGGGCTGCCCCTTGTCACCAATTCTGTTTGTGATATTCATGGACAGGATTTCAAGGCGCAGCCGGGGGGAGGAGAGTGTCCGGTTTGGTGGTCTCAGAATAGCATCTCTGCTCTTTGTGGACGATGTAGTTCTGTTGGCTTCATCGGGCTGTGACCTTCAGCATGCACTTGGGCGGTTTGCAGCCGAGTGTGAAGTGGCTAGGATGAGAGTCAGCACCTCCAAGTCCGATGCCATGGTTCTCAGCCGGAAAACGGTGGACTGCCCCCTTTGGGTTGGAGGTGAGTTACTGCCCCAGACGGGGGAGTTCAAGTATCTCGGGGTCTTGTTCACAAGTGATGGTAAGATGGCAATTAGCAAAGGCAACAATTTTCACTGAAATGTGATTGTTAATTCATATTTGGTATCAACATACAGTAAGTCCATTCATTTGTTTTCATAAATGTGTTTTATGGAGTCATTTGCAGTTATGTTATTCGGTGTTTAGCTTCTTGTTCTTTCCAGCATTTAAATAATTAATTGTTATTGCTGCGACTCCCTGCACCACCCCAACCACCTACTGGGTTCTCCTTAAATCCTCAGTCATTTGCAGTTATCTGAATCCTGATGATCTTCTATGTTCACTGTGTCTCAGGGGATTTAGTGCTCCCAGCATGATCTCTTACATTCTGCTTGGATTCTTTAGGGAACTCCCTCAGGGCCAGAGTAATTTCTTAGGCCAGCATAATATAACTGGCATAAGGCCTACAAAAAAGGTAAAATGATTTTCCATAACCTTTATTCATTAATACCAACAGAAGTTTAAAACCAGTGGAGATTTTGCTCTCCCCTCTGCTGAGATATTCCGTGCTGTGTGCGTTGGTTGATGTATGATAATAACAGCAGCTCTGTGATGGGTTAATGATCTGTAAATGTAAATGACTGGAGGACGGGCAGGAGGACGGACAGGAGGATGACCAGACGTGCAGAGCCACTCTGGAGGACAGACTGCTGACTCAGGAACAGATGTCAGCCGGACTGCCAACTGGGAACAAGGAACAGTTTTCGGCCGGGCCACCGACTCAGGAAGAGACAGGGCTGGTGGCAGCTCTGTGGCACTGGGCAGCTGAGAGACTGCCAATGGCATCAGGAGCCATGACGATGTAGGGATTATATTGCTTTAGATACCAAAATATGTAACAATAATTAATAACCTCTAAGAGGCACCAAAAATTATATATAGTGTTAACACATTAACTTGGTGGAGCTCCCCCGGGAGGAGCTCCCTCCACGCTAGCCCGGCGCTGGTGGTGCGGCGGCTCGGCGCAAGTCGTGGGCCGACTATGACAAGGAGGATGACCGTTGAGTGTTTGACTTGGACGACCCTGCCTCCCTCTTCAGGGGAGGATGACGACATGCCCATCGGTACCCGATGGACGACCTGCTGGGGCTGTTTGATTCTGCGGTGGCCGGGATGGAGTCTCCACTGCCCCCCAAGCCGCCTGCCAGGGGTTCCGTTGTGGATTTCACCATGGGCCTCCTTGGCCATCTGCGGGGGAGACCCCAGCCGTGTTTCACAGTCTCAAAGATGGAGCAAGACTTTGCCCACGCTCTGCGGGACTGGAACGCTCCCCTAAGTGCAAAGCCCCCACCGATGACCTTCGCGCCTTTTGCCACCATCTAGAGTTGGGAGTGGGGTCGGGGTGTCCCCCCCATTGAAGACGAGGTTAGGGTCTGCCTCCTCCCCTCTGCCTCCTTCTGGCCGGTCAAGGTCCTGGACCAGTGTTACGCAGCAGCAAGTTCCTGGCTGGGGTCACTGGATTGGTTCATGCACCAGAGATTGGAGTTCTCGCCATTGGAGATTACTGAGGTCCAGACCACGGCGGCCGCCTTTTGCGAATGTTGCAGGCATTTGCCATTAACGGCGGCCACTCGATATGTGTGGTGCAGGTAAGCCACAGGCACCTCTGGCCTGTCCCCCATGCACTCTCCACTGAGTCACTCTTCGGCCTGGACATCCAGGCAATGGTCGAGCGGCTGGAGAGCACCAGGAAGGCTTCTGAGCACTTGAGCTCGCACCTGCTGCCCCAGTAGCTTCCCCCTTGCCAACGGCATCGCTCCAGAGGGGTCCGGTGGGGCAGCATCCACCAGCGCAGGTCAGCCTAGGCAGGCTCCTTCCTTCCCACCACCTGGCCGTGACCGAGGCAGGGATGCCGGGCCAGTTCGGGACTCTGTCTCTGAACAGAGACAGCGCCAACATAAAAAAGGTGGTAAGTGTTAAATGATATTCGTCTGAATACTGACTCAACTTGATTTGAGTGCAGCCTTTGATACTGTGGACCATGCAATACTTCTTGACAGACTGTTAAAGTGGGTGGGAATATCTGGTACAGTCCTTATATCTTGAAGGCAGAGGCTATGTTGTTGCCACTGGTGATCATAAATCTGAGTGGATCACCATGACGTGGAGTCCCTCAAGGTTTGATTCTTGGGCCGATATTGTTCAACCTGTACATGATCCCTTCTAGGTAAAATCATACATGACAATAACATTGCTTATCACAGCTATGCAGCTGACACTTTACTTTTCACAAAAGGGACTATGGTCCCTTAGACTCACTATCAATGCTTAGAGCAAGTAAATAATTGAATGCAATTAAATTTCCTTCAGTTAAATAAAGACAAGACAGAAATTGTATTTGGCAACAAGGAGGAAAGAATGGAAGCCATTGCTCAGCTTGATTCCAGGGCTATAAAGACGAAACATTTTGGTGTTTTCATAGACTCAGACTTGAGCTTCAGCAGCCACATCAAGACGATAACTAAAATCAGCATTTTATCATCTCAAACAAATATTGAGGCTTAGGGATCTCATGTCCAGACAAGACTTAGAGAAACTCATGCATGCCTTCATTTCAAGCAGAGTGGACTATTGTAATGGCCTTTTGTCTGGTATTCCCAAAAAGACTGTCAGATAACTTCAGCTTGGTCAGAACGCTGCTGCCAGAGTTCTAATAAGAACCAAGAGAACTGAGCATATTACTCCTGTTCTTAAATCTTTACACTGGCTTCCTCTTACTTATAGAATAGATTTTAAAGTGCTGCTGCTAGTTCATAAATCGCTCAATAATCTTGGGCCAAAATACATCTCTGATCTCCTTGAAGACTATAAACCCAGTAGGGCACTTAGATCTTTAGGAAGCAGTCAACTGGTTGTACCTTGAGTCAGAACCAAACAGGGTGAAGCCGATTTTAGCCATTATGCTGCATACAGATGGAACCAACTTTCTGAAGATCTCAAATGCACCCCAACTTTAGCCACTTTCAAAACAAAATTAAAAGCTGCTGTTTTTCTGTGCATTTGCATGACTGGTTTCTCTATTGCATTTTTATTTCCTTTGTTGCATTGGCAACTTGCATCCTTTTACTGCACTGTAACTGTATTTTATTTCATCTCATTTTAAAATGTTATTTCATCTTAACTGGTTTTATTATTGTTTTGAATGTCTAATGTTTTGCTTTGCCTATGTAAAGCACTTTGAATTGCCTCCGTGTTTGAAATGTGCTATATAAATAAAGCTGCCTTGCTTTATCCTACACTGATCACATACACATTACTTGTGTGTTTTTACTTTTTATTATTATTTGATAAATAAATGCTTGTGCATATACATTCTGGTCTACCATATTTAATGGTTGTACAAGAGTGAATTTTTCCAACCTCTACTATTCAGAACTCCAAAACCCCTCAGCTTTTACTAGAGTATTGATATGGTTATTTTGGTTGTGGTTAATTTAAATTATTAATCAGAGTTCCAAAGTAACAGTTTAGTAATTTATTGATTGATTTAATTGGCTATCATTTTCCCTTGGTGCCCAGAGGTGAATTTAATACAATTTTTGAATTATTTAATGTAAATATTGTTTACTTCTGATAGCTTGAAGTGAGTGTAATCACTCCACTTCATCTTTCTGTACCAATTAATGTGTTAACATTATATAATTTTGGTGCCTGTTTGAGGTTATCAATTACAGTTACATATTCTGGTATTCATAAGGCCATATAACCCCTACGTCAGAGAAGAATACATTTAATTTAATACCAAACTTCAGAGCTAGATGACAGTGAAAATTAGGAGAAGGACATGCAGCAGACTTAGCTGCACAATGTGACTGCATGTCACAAACTGAGGGACACATCACATCACTGAATGACAAATAAGTATCTTGACATATGCTAACACACACACACACACGTGTATATTTGTTTTGATATTTTCTTGATTTTATTAATTGCTTTTTTATTTCAATATTACCCAATGCTTTGCCAATATTGTCTGTCACACACACACACACACTTGTTTTTGGTGCCATTTTCTTGATTAATTGTACCTTCATTATTTAAGATTTTTTAAAATATCATTATTACCTGAAGCTTTGACAATATTGTTGTTACATTCATGCCAATAAATCTTATTGAATGGATCCAAATGCAGACAGTATGGGTAAACTGGTGCAGTTTGGTGATTTATTGTAAAGATGAGATTACATGAGGTACAGATAGGCAGGTATGCAGTCAGGTAGACAGGTAACTGGTAACAGGCAGGTATAGGTTTGGGTGCTAAAAGCTTGACACAACATACAAAAAGCAAAACAGCAACAGGACACAAGGAAACCAGGACGAACTAACACTGGAACAAAAGAAGTGGACCGGTATATGTAAAGAGTGGTTTATGAGACAAGTAAAAACAGGTGAGCAGGTGAATGAGCACAAGTCTGATGAGGGAAGTGAAAACAGGTGTGTTGTTGGGTGAGGCAGTCAGGTGATGGGGAAAGGAGGGAAAGTCAAATGCATCTGGTGGACCTCAGAAGAAAAACACTGGTAAAACATAAATGTGGCTGGAGAGGAGGGACAGGACCATGTAATTAGAGCTGGGTAAAAAAAACAATAACGATAATTATTGTAATGTAATTTTCCTCTATAAATATCAATCAATCAAAATGCATTTATATAGCACCTTTCAAACAAATCAAATGTAATTCAAAGTGCTTTACAAGCGATTGACAAAACGTAGGAAAAAAGTGCACTTGGAGACTAATGCACACCAAAAATAAAAGCATAAAAGATAATACAAGCAAAAAAATTCAATATTTTCAGCTCCTCTGGAAGGTTGTTCCAGTGGCTCAGAGCGTAACGGCTGAAAGCAGCATCACCAAATGTTTTTGTTCTGCTTTGTGGAACAGCTACAAGAGAAGAACCGGTGGATCTGAGGGGCCTTCCTAGTTCATAAACCAGAAACATTTCTGAGAGGTATTCTGGTGCAAGGCCATGTAGTGCCTCATAAACTAATAAAATAATTTAAAAATCAATACACCGATTTTAAAGTCTTTACACTGGTTACCTGATAGTTTTTGTAATATGTAATCTCCTTTTGGTCTTAGTCAGCACTCGTGCAGCCGAGTTTTGAATTAATTGTAGCTGATTGATTGTATTCTTGGGTAGACAAGAAAGAAGAGCATTACAATAGTCTAACCTGCTAGTTATAAAAGCATGCATCAGTCTCTGTGTGTTGCTCAGAGAGAGAAATGGCCTCACTTTGGAAATGTTCTTCAAATGAAAAAATGCTGTTTTGGTGACACTCCACACATGAGCCTTAAAATTAAAATCCGAGTCAAAAATCATTCCTAGATTTCTTGCTTCTTGGCTTGGGTTTAGTCCTAGTGTATTTAGCTTGGAGGCCAGTTTCTCTCACTGAGCCTTTGAACCAATGATCAGTACTTCTGTTTTATCTTGGTTGAGCTGTAAAAAGTTCTGTGACATCCAGGCCTTAATATCTAAAATACATTTAAAAAGTGAGTTAATTGGCCCGGTGTCATAAGGAGACATGGCCACATAGAGTGCCATCAGCATAACTGTGGAAAGAGATGCCATGCCTCCTGATGACACTGCCCAGGGGTAACATGTACAAATTAAAATGTAATGGTCCTAAAATTGATCTTTGTGGTACCCCACAGGTAACTTCATAGTGTTTGAAGGAGTGGTTGTCAAGTAGCACCAGAACTGAAGGGTTGTTGCTGTCAAGATTTGTTCTGATATCGTTTACTACTTTTAGTAGTGCTGTTTCTGAGCTGTGATGTGTCCTAAAACCTGATTGAAACATTTCTAATTTAGTGTTTGAATACTTCGCTGATTAAAAACTAGTTTCAATAAAATTTTGTTTAAAAATGGGAGATTTGAAATTGGTCTAAAATTGCTGGGGGTTAAAATATCCAGGTTCCCTTTCTTGAAAAGAGGTTTTACTAAAGCAGTTTTAAAGTGGTGAAGACACCAAGCTGCGGGGAATGATTTACTATAGCAAGGATGTCTTCAGATACAGAATTAAAAATAGTTTTAAAAAGGGAAGTAGGAATTGGGTCAAGTGAACACATTGAGGGCTTCAGTTCTGTTACTGTTTTCCTGAGAGTTTCAATGTGACATCACTCTGTACAGAGATTACAGGTAAAAGTGCAGTGTGCTTGTTCTGCTGGCAGATACCAGATCTAATATTGATTATTTTCTCCCTGAAGTAGCCAGCAATCTCTTCACATTTAGAACCTGGAAGCTCAATATTGTAGTTAGTTGTGGGATTTACCAGAGAATCTATTGTACTAAAAAGTAGTCTGGGATTGTGAATGTTGGTTTTTATCAGGTTTGAGAAATATGCTTGCCGTGATGTTCGAGTTGCCTTGTTGTACTGAGTTTTTCAGTGAGTATATTGTTATGTATTACTAACTTTGTTTTTTGCCATCTGCGCTCAGCAATTCTGCAGTCTCTTTTTAGTTCCACTGTTTTTCCATGGGGCAACCTTTTTCGTAGTTCTTTTCTTGGTTTTAATTGGAGTGACTGCGTCTACCACTGTTTTCATTTTATGGTTAAAATCATTTCTTCACAGGATGACGGTAAGACATTATCTTTGTAGGTTGTGATATGTGATACGAAAGTTGTGGAAACCTCAGGGGTAATGCAGCATTTTTTGACAAAACGCTCAGTGGAACTTGGCAGAGAATAATCGAAACTGTTAAAAAACACACAGTGGTGGTCAGACAGAGCCAGATCAGTGACAGAAGATATATTAATGTTAAGACCATATAATATAATTAAATCCATGGTGTGTCGGATGTTTGTGAGTCGATATGTTAACATGCTGTTTAAAAGCCTTACATTCCAATAATTCTAAAAACTCTTTGGCTCTGGTATCTGCCAGATTATCAACATGTATGTTAAAATCAATTAAAATGCAGGTATAATAGGTCGTGGGAATGACAGATAGTAGCTCTGAGAATTCTGTTAAAAAAGAGGGGACAGATAATTTAGGAGATCTTTATATTGTCACTGCAAGGTATGGAGCCCCGGAATGGCCATAGAGAGAAAAAATATATATATCGAGCCCACGTTTTACTACATCGAGCGCTCGAAATGTTATAGATAGATGTTATAGATACAATTCATTACCACGTTTTGTGCGCACAAGATATAATTTGTTACCACATTTAGATTAATTCGTTACCACGTTTTGGTTAATTCGTTACCACATTTTGGTAACGGATTAACCAAACCAAAGAATGCACTGTGGAGGAAAAATCAAGAAGCTGGGCCAGATGTCTTCAGGATCTTCACCACACTGTAGAGACTAACAGTCACCAATAAAAACGCTGAGTCAAAAAGAGTTCAGATGTGAGCAAAGTTTACTGTTCAAGCAAAGCAAGCAGTACAGCAAACATGAGTCCTTCCATGGAAGTACTGATCTTTCAATGCACAGCTCCTGCCTTTTATACTCTTTCTGGAACCCCTCCTTCTGTGGTTTTACAACTTTAGTACCTCCTCCTGACCTTGAGTTACCACTTCTATTAGACACCATTATTTTCTTTTTTATCCATTCTCCTGTGTTTGAGAAACAATGGTGTCATTTCTCCAGTGGTCAACACTCCAAGTCATCTGATGTGCTTGGTTCACAATAAACAATCGTGTCATCTGCTAGGTGTTTTCCAAGTCCTAAGGGCTCATCCTCTTTGGTCCGTAGTTAATGGTGTCTGACCACAATGCTGAGTCTATTTTTAAAAAAACATGTGCTTTCAGTGTCCTTCTTGGTACCTTCCATTTCCCCTAAGGGTTGGTTAAACATCTGATGTTTTCCACATTCTTTGTTCATAGTTAACAGTCATTTGATGTTTTTCTCATGTCCTTTAGTTTATCACACATGCTTTGTTCATAGTTAACAGTCATCTGATGTTTTCCTCATGTCTTTTAGTTTATTACCCCCTATCTTTACATTGGGTCTTTTCATAGGGGTTTTCCCTTAGATCATTCGTACTCCTGCTCATGTAAGCATGTGATAGCTAATGCATCTGTTCTGCTGCTAGTCATGCTCTGATGTCTCTTCATCTGTTTATTCTATGCTGCTTGTGCTCATTAATACTATATTATACAATTACACTCGGTATTAGACTCCCAGTGATCTGTTAAAACAATCATTATCAAACAGTTAGTATTTGTTTTCCAGTGTTCATTGATTCTATCTAATTTTATTCCCCACGTACACCAAATACCAGACGCTTGAGCTGGAGAAGAAGTTCCTGTTAAACGTACCTCACGTGAGACCGGCGGCATGAGGTGGCGCATGCGCTTAACCTGACGGAGCAGCAGGTGAAGATCTGGTTCCAGAACCGGCAGATGAAAAATTACGAAACAGAGCAAACAGAGAAACAGTGCGAAAGGCAGTTGTATCTATAAAGTTGCACACATACGAGTTTGCCGAAAAATCTCAGTCCATTTTCTGACAACTTGCCAGACAATCATACCTTATTCCAACCTTCTGCCCTGAAGGCATATTAGGGCTAGTTAAAAACAATGCAAATATTAGAGTAAAGGTCCAAGGTTAATGCATGAACATGATTCATTTATGTAAGAGAGCAAACCCATAGACAATGGACTTACTGAATGTTTTAGAAAAAAAGAAAAAGCATATATAAACAGCTGGCAAAAAGCTCTTTTTTGTATTTAGGGGATAGCTAACGGTGTTATTTAATGAGTTGTGTGCGTCTTTACGCACGGTGGATATACTTGAATTAAGAGGTGCGCAGGAATTAACCAAAATGTGGTAACGAATTAATCAAAACGTGGTAATGAACTGTATCTCGTGCGCACAAATTAACCAAAACGTGGTAATGAATTAATCAAAACGTGGTAATGAATTGTATCTGGAGCACACGCAATAGCATTTCGAGCCCTCGATGTAGTAAAACGTGGCCTAGAAATATTTTTTTTTTTTCTCTACAGCCACTCCGGGGCTCTGTAGCAAGGAGACGAGGCTGAGAATTTAAAAAAGTTGCATTATATTCAAATGCATGGAATGTGCCTAGGTCCACATCCCTGCCCAGTCAGTCATGTAGATTGCAGCTGTCCCTCCACCCTTCTTTCTCTTTCCTTTCTGAACGAATAGGAATAGTTGTAGCTGGGTGGACAGGCCTCGGTCAGTGTGGCAGGTGCATCTGTGCCCAGCCAGGTCTCAGTAAGAAAAAGACAGTCCAGATTGTGATAATTGATGAGGTCATTGATAAGATTTGTTAATAGCCTTGCATTAAAAAGAGCCATGTTAATTTGTGTCCATTTTGCAATCAAAAATGTGTTAATGTTTATGGGAACTGTAACCAAGTTATGTATGTTTGGCCCCTTTATAGCTTTGTTGGTAGTGTAGTGTCTAGTTAAGATGATGGGTTTTATAAAATAAACGTGGGTGGGTGGGGTAAGTAGTCATGGTGAAATACACTGCACTATGTTGTCTATAAAAGTGACCTTAAATTTGTTGCATGCAGTCTTTAGCCATGAATTTAAGCCTAGCAGATGAAGAAGTTTTCTATGCCCCTTTTATAAGTCAATATAGGTCCTGAGATTGCGATGTTTTTTTTCCAGTTTGTTTAAGGGTGGTGAGAAAAATTTTAAAATGTTCTTTTAAAGTTTCGGACTCACAGCGAGAGGTGTCGTTGTTCAATAAATGCTGCTGCTGTTAGACGGCGTCGCAGCTACCGCTGAAGCCTGGGGTGGAGGGGTGTCTTTGAGAAGACAAGTCGCAGTGTGAGGGACCGGGGTCTTGGTGCGGCTCATGTCGTGGAGAGCAACCCCTACAAGGCATGAGGTTTTGCAGGGCAACCAACTCCTTCTGTATGAAGTTGTGGGTTTAATGGGAGGGGCTTAGCGGAGTGATACGAGGTAACAGAGAGAGAGGCGGAAGCGTTTGCATAGGTTTGCACAGGTTTTGCCTATACCCCAGCTTTAATGAATAACCACTATAAGCCTCAGTGGTTTGTTTTACTCATTGATTCTTTAACATTCCTGTTTATAGATTTCCTGTCTCTCTCTCTATGAGATGTTTAACTCAAACTTTGTTTTGTGCTCTTTGCTGCTCCTGAGCCACAATTATATGTGCAGCCTAATATCGATATCCTTACTCAGAGGTGACGATAAGAGAAAGAAAGAGAGCAGATCCCTACTCTCTATCAAACATCTATACTTCCTCCTGTGATTGATTGTGACTCGTCCACTTAGATTCCAATGGAGGCTGGAGTGTGCCTAATTATAGACTTTATGTAGTGATTAATTAAATTGATTAATTAATGCATAAATATATAAAACAATGTAGGGATTCATTTTTTTAAAATGATGCAATTTAAAAAAACAAAGGTCAATATTTTGGGAAACAGAAATTGGAGAGTCAGATGAGAAGATTAATATAAATCTCATGTCTGCACCTTAAATACAGAGCTGGAGTCAGAACATGGTTTGCCTAGCTTAGCATAGACTAGAGGCAGGGGGAAACCTGACTTTGTCCAAAGTTAAAAAATACATCTATGAACACCTCTAAAGTTCACTAAAGCCTCTGGTCTCCATTTTTAATTACAAAAACTAAAATTTGAAAGCATTTTTATATCCTACTTTTTTCCCTGTCTTTATTACAAAAGAATGTAATGAAATGGATTAGTCATCAATATTATTTTACCATTTTCAACATTTTAGAGGTATTTTTATTGCATAATGTAAATGTAATTTGGAATAAATATTGTGACACACTCCACCCTCCACACTGTAAACTGTATTGGGACCATACTGCATGGTGATTCTGCACTTTAAATAAAAATTGATTGATTGATTGATTGATATGTTTCACCAATTGAGGGCATACAAGAAAAAAAGCCCTAATGTCACCCTTGCTTGAGAAATAATTTGAAGACTATCACATATTTTATTGACTGTTCACATTGTTAATGTGTTTTACATGGACTCTGAGGGTTACCTTAATGTGGTAGAATCCCTGCAGCCTGGTTATTAGTTTGTATTAGTTAGTATGGCTATATGTCATGTCAATATGAGGGATCACACGTGATACAAATGGCTCGGGAGAGGTAATCAGTATGAACTCAAAGCTGCCAGGGAGTAATGCCTTTGTTTAGATTATATACAATTTGCATCTAACAGAAACTATCTATACTATCCAGTGATGCAATATTAAGATTTGTGTGTGCACACAGGGCAGAAAACTGACAACAGTGTAGCAGGGAGCTGTGGTGAGAGAGGTTGAACATGAGTTATTGTATGTTAAACTGTGCAAGTCCACGGTGCCCAGGAGGTGTCATTAAAAAAACATAACTAATTCATGCTTTTGATTTAATACTTTCTGCGCTTGAATTTCATGCTCTAAATTTATTTTTAGAGTTAGAGATGCTTTCAAGCTCTGTCTCTCGCTCTCTCGCCGCTCAAACAAAGCCACAAAGCCACTCCTTAAAACTCTGCCTCTACACAAAGGTCAACTTCTGAATGTCAGGCTTTTTTCCACATTCCAGCTCCGTGACAAAAGCCGAAATTTGTTCAGCTTTAGTTGGCAGAGGTGCGCACACTGACCTCTCCTAAATCACTAAATACTTTTTATATATGTTGAGTTTAGCCTCTTTAATTTTGCTTTACAGTTTCACAGAGTCTGTAATGCATTAGATTAATACCTTTTACCAATTAAGTTCACATGTCACTGAATAATCCATTTTTAAATACCTTTAGCTGTCACACAGCTGCAGGAACGATACGAACATCTTCAAATTAAAAATGAGAATTTTTATGCATGTGGCACAGCAGCAGTAACATCATTAATTATTTATGATTGTTAATTATCCCTTCAGGGCGACAGGATCAATCCTGATCTAATCGTAAATTATATTTTGTACATTTCTACACATCAGACAGATAAGCTTTTTGTTTTTGAATAAAGCAGCCATCCTTAAGATGAGTCCTGAGCTCCATTAAATCTGTCAGGTCATTTTAATTTTGCTGTTGATAAAAGTACAAACTTATGGAATCAGATGTATGTAAAAAAAGAAAAATCAAACAAAACTTCTTGAATAAAAATAAGAATTTGAGAAAGAATAAATCTCACTGAAGCAAAAAAATGTCATCTCAAAAGTAAAACTTATAACTTGCAAACAAATTATTCATGTAATGGTGTAAACTATTGGTCTTTTACTGTTTTGATCACATGTCCTTTTGTTTACGGTTACCTCTGCTTCTCTCTCACTGATCAGATATTTGCCCTCACTGTCGGCTTTGCGGTTACGCTGCCAGCTCTCTTGTTTGCGCTCCGTGACACAAAGCTCTCGCATGGGTGGGTTTTTTTCAGGGGTGCATCCCCATTGGCTAATGAGTTTTTGAGTGACAACTCATAATTTCATAATTTCAATTTTCTCTGAAACATTTAGCTTAATAAATAATCCCCAATGTTCAAAAAAGACCATAATCATATTCTGGGTTCACAATCAGAATATCAGTAAATACAGATGAAAATAATGAGTGCAGGTTGTTCATGTGCAGGTGTTTTGTTAAACAGGTAACAGGTACAGAGAGAAAACACTGCTGCTCTGGCAGTGATAACTGTGTGCCTTGCCTTCATTACTATTAGCGCAGTGCACATGTGTGCAGACAAACTCCATCAAAAGTCTCTACAACTGTTAACCCAGCTGCCGCCTTCATGAGCAACAGACATCTCTTCGCATGATGCTTCAGAGGAAAGAACGTCTCATTTCTCTAAAAACATATTTCCTCGTTTCTTTTTTCCTTGCATGGTTTCCTTGCTCCATGCATCCCCACTGGGAGGGACTAAAACGCAAGGAAAAGACGCAAGTGAGGGCAACATGGATGCAATTAAGAGACTTGAGGTGTACCGACAGTGTGTCTAGATTCCACTGTTAACATGGCCCATTCATTCAATTGCAGGGTGTCACCATGAGATGGCGCTTCCTTCACAAAAACACATACACACATAAACCAATGTGTGACGGCCCACAGTACACTGTGTATGTTTCCCAGACTTACAGTAGTTGCTGGAACTTCAATAATGTTTGCTGCCCATCTAGATGTCAATAGTTATTATTCACATATTTTTAACAGCATAAACCCTGAAATTACCCTCACATTTCACGTTTATGAAGTTCAGTGTGTCATTTTAGACACACTTCCCCAAAATTCAGCAATATTTGTTAAGTTTTCTTCTCAGTCCATTCCTGCAGCCACACCCTCTCTATCAGTCCCTGGTATGTGAGAAATAACAGGCAAAAGTAATCCGTTATCTTACTTGTGTACAATGTTTTGTATGATCAAATTCCAAAAACAGTGAATAAGAACGTTTTATTCATCCAAGTAACCAGCAAAAAATGGAATCCTAGACATGTCATAGTGTTGTCACAGTGTGATGGAGCCGACTGTCACACCCACAGGAAACCCACAAAGAAGTTTGTCTTAGTGAGTTGGGAATAACTTTATGAACTTTGTGACTTTGTGTGTCCATCACAAAATCTTAATTATCCGTGCCTTGTTGTAAATTCGGCAAACGTACTTTATGTCTACAGTAGATGCCTTGTTAATAGCAGATAAAGTCAGCGGCACAGATCAGTGCAGCGCACACCGTCGCACACACATTTATTTCACTAACAAAGACCATGCCAATAAAGATATAGATTTAGAACAGTTTATGGCATATTATGGATGGAGGAGAGCAAAGATGATGTAGGAGGGATGGACTAAGGGTCTGAAGGGAGGGATGGGGGTGAAGGTCGAGGGATGAAGGGATGGGGTTGAGGGATGAGGGTAGAGGGATGGAGGAAAGAAGGGAAAGAGGGTGAGGGATATGGGGAGGAATCGGTCGTGGACGGATGGATGGAGTAGTATGATGATGGACTGGTTTCAGCTGGTGGCGGGAAGACATAAGGGAACCAGAGGAGTCTAGATTATTCAGACTTGATTGAGCCCCTGGTGGTTCCTGTATTGAAATGAGAGAGAGAAGGAAAAAAAGGGGAGAGAAAAGGGGCTTTTGGGGGGGGGGGGGGGGGGGTGAAAACTGAGTCAAAGGGGAGGTGAACAGATAAGGTGTACTTAAATACTTTTATAATACTTCAATACTGTGTTTGGGCTCTACAGTAACTAACAGATAATACCTTATTTCTAATGTTAATACCTTATTTAGTGTGACGATCTGTGTGACAATGTTGGGGCTGGGAGATTGAATGACACACCGATAGCCCATCAAGAGTGAACAAAAAGGTACATTGTAATGCTAATGATGTGTTTGCTCCCTTACCTGCCAAGATAAGCAGTAGATGTTGGTGAACACACTGTCATAATTTCACCACTGAAACAGTAACTTTGTCGACTGGAGAGAAAGTCCCCAGATTTCCTTAAAAAATCACGCAGTTTTGTGAGTTGATTGGGGAAACAAAATAAACTTTGTGAAATGATGTCTACGACAAATTGTTAATTGTTTGTGCCTTGTTGTAAATTCGGCAAATGTAATACATTAAGTTATTTCAGTTTGTCCCGACATGTCATGGTTACCACTGCAGATAAAGTCAGCTGCACCGCACACAGTTACTTCTTACCGTATATCATTAATCATTAAAAATCGTATTGCTTTCAGTTTTCACGCAGTTCTTTTTTAATATACTTTTTGATAAGCACATATAAACCCCAAAAACATAAATCAATTCCCAAAACCCAACTTAAACCTAGACACACATGCGCTTGGACGCACACACACACACACACACGGGGTAGGGATACAAGTAACTAAGAGAGGTTCATCTTGAAGGGGACCTAGTATGCTAATTTCGAGCTCTATAATTTTATTCTGGGACTCCACTAGAGTAGCTTTGCATGATTCACAGTTCAAAAAGTCCTTATTTATCTTATACTGGCAGGTTCTGAAAGCAAACTGTTAACCTACTAAGTAACATCATTTCTCATTCTTGATTGGAAATGGCAACTTCTCAAATCCATCCGTACATGTTCTAGTCCAAATCCGATCGGGAATATGAGTGGGCAGCAACAAAGATTACAGCAGAATGTCGGTAAATATTACGTTCATTACCTGCTTATTGTGTGACAATGGTGGAGTCAGTCTTTCAATCACAAGTTGTATATCAAAATGTTTCTATATACGCCCCAGTTAATGTATGTGTGGGAAATACGCTAAAATGCAGACTGAAGTGGAAAACATCTGCTGTCAGGAAATAACAAAGGTAACGTAGCTATTCTGTTGTCAGGTTCAGGTTACTGTATTTGTACCCTTGGGTAGATTTGGTAACTCACTGCTGGTTGCTGTGTGCGCCCAAGCTGTCTGCCAAATGACTGTATAGTACCTCTCTGCACTGTACATTAGTGCATTAAATGCCTATAATACTACGTGCAGTACCTGGAGCAGATGATCGTATAAAGAAATCCGTCAACTAGCTGACATCAGCACATCGCAAAAGTAAAAAAAACTGTTGGAAACCTAGTATTCAGAGCAGTCTGAAGCCTGAGTACATTTACCTCATTATTTGAAACTTTGGCCACGTTTAATGTGAACATCTGACATTGTAACATTATATATATGACATAGGACACAAAAGCTCACATGTGATTGTTAAATGCAACCCATCAAGAATAGGAGTATACAAGAACAAAACAAAGAAAGAAAAAAGATTAATATATAAATACAAATGTGGTCAAATTTTGTCCAGATATTGCAAAAAGGGACCCCAAGATTCTTCCCATTTACATTTACATTATTTTGACATTTTAAATTATTAGATCGCAGTTTCTTCATGTGAATATCTGAAACAAGGCAAAATGGTGACTATACAGTATTTCGAAATAGGGACTTTGTAGATATGTTTAATTTGAATAAGAATCTTAAGTGAATTTCTCACAACAAAACTATGACTTACTGATTTAGTAGCAGATGCAGGATCTGTAAAAAGTAAGGAGGGCAGTGAGGTATATATTTTATTAAGGACATAAGCTCTAATTTTAGTCAGAGGGGGGCAGAATTGAGTGATTCATGGTCTGGAGAACCCCACTGCCAGTATGACAATACCCTAGCATTAGATGCCCTATAGTATTTTTAAATACTGGAAGACCCAGACCTCCATCCAGAGTGGGCCTAAATAGATGTTTTTTGATCATCTGTTTTTTATAACCCAAATAAATTCTAAAATTATTGTCTCTAGCTTCTTAAAAAAATCAGCCGAGATCAATATCTGCAAATTTTGAAAGAGATATAAACATTTTCGAAGAGATACCATCTTAATGCCATTTTCTCGGTCCTTCAGAATTCTATACTGTGTTCTAATTTATCAATACCTTCTAACAAATTTAATTTGAGCAAAAGTTTAGGTTTATTTGAGATTTTAAGTCCTAAATATGTGTATATAATCCTGGATAACCTTGACGGGGGAATCCTGTAATCCTGTAAAATTCTCCAAAAACACAAGTTCACTTTTAGCCCAATTTATTGTGTAACCAGAAACTTAACTGAATTATTTAATATATTGTAAAGGATAAGAATACCCACTTTAGGATACATTAAGGTAAAGTAAATCATCAGCGTACCGCAACAAAACATTCTGATCTAGCAGCTGGAATAGCCTTGGTGTGAGGATGACCTCTTATCCCAATTGCAAAAGGTTCTAGAGCTATATTAAATAACAAAGGGGACAGGCAATCTCCCTGTCACACACCCTAAATGGCTCCATAATTGTTGCTATATGTTTACTTAATCTGGTGGCCAATACTTTTTCAGTCATATGTTTGCCTTGTAAAAAGAATGTGGAAGTGTTTTTCTTGCAATTGAATCATTTATAATCCTGAGTAAATAAGGTGTTAAAATGTCATGAAATGCTCGGTAGAACTCAGCTCCAAACCCATCCGGTCCAGGACATTTATCTGTGGGGAATGCCTTAATTGCATCTACTAACTCAGCGACAGAAATCATTCTTTCCAGAAAATACTGATCACTCATTTAGATGTGGCAGAGTTAAGGAACTAAAGAACTGAGAGTAATCTGTCTCCGTTGTGTCCGGTTTTGGACCATATTTTATGGATATCAGTCTTTGCCAGCTCTCCTTTTAAGTTTTCTTGAGTCATTTTTGAGGCTTGACACTTAATTCAAAATATTTTTGTGTCATCTTTAGCGATAGACTACTAATTTCCCCTGCAAGGGCAGTTTTATTCAAATTTTAATTTCAAAATCTTGTTATAGTCAGACTGTAGCAGAGATGATTTATATTTGTTCTATATGAATAATTTCTTGTTCAATTTCTTTCAGTCTTTTAAATTTTGCTTGAGGTCTGAAAAGAAATAATATATCCTCTCATGGTAACTTAAGTGTTTCCCAGAGAGTAGAGTCTGAAACTCCTCCATTGTCACTGATCTCTAAACATTCTTTCAAAATTCTTGGAGATTTGTGGTCATGTAAGGGAGAGTTGCCTTAAATGTAAAGCGCATGTATGTTTTCTCTTGCTACGTAAATGCCATCATGACCATAGATATAAAACAGTAGATGCAACATTATGTCATAACTCATGGGATAACCAACCGCCATCTTACCTGGGTATTGTTTACAATCGCCACCTATGGGCAACAACTATGTCGGCTGTGCAGCACCTAATTGCTTTACTAGAAGGACCAAAGAGACCAGGGAGGCTGGCATCACTCCACATGTCAGTATACAGTAGAGTAGATGAGAGATTTATTTCTATGAAAATACACAAATCTGTTACAATACATACTGTACTTGCTTACAAGTGTAGTTAAACATAAAAATGTTATTTTAATAAACAATAAATAAGTAAACTTTTGTTATAAAGAAGAATACATGAGTACAGTGAGAAGGTCTGAAAAACAAAAACAAATATGAACCAAATAACTACAGTTCATATGCACTAAATAATGTGTAAAAGCTAAAATTGTAGCCAAATCCATATTAATCTCACTTAACTCATTTAAAATAACAAGGAACACGTGTGTAAAAGAAGGGACAGAACTCAATCTAGTTTCTGTGAATCCTGTAACATTTACATAATTTTTACACACTAGTGTTATTTATGGGAAATCAAACGAAATATATATTTAAAGTAGCCTTTAGCAGTAATAGATTCATAGCAGTGATATCACAGAAACTTGATTTGACGAACAAGAACCTGTCTCATGTACCAGCTTGCATTGAACCTGCAGTATAACTTTCCCTTACGCTCAAAGTGTGAGGCTTTTGGCTTTTCCTCATTGATGATCTGTAGCACTCAGCCCTAATGGTTATATCTCCTTTCCTTGAACCTTTGTTTGAAACTGAGAATGACAATGACGTTTGGAACAGTGATTGACACAGACGCATAACGTTAGCACTATCACTAAGCTAGCGTTGGCTAGTACACAAACATGTTAAGGGCTAACATTACACGTCTGGATCTTACCTTTGTAATTGTGGATGTAATTTGAAACATATAGTTTGAAGGCCTTGTTCTACACATGTAACAAAATGCGGCTTCCTGTCAGAAGTATGTCGAAGCAATGTTATCTTTGGTTTTATTAGTTATAAAATAGAAGATTCAAATTTTTTTATTAAATAAATACACGTTTTTCCTGTTTTGGTCAAGAATGTCTAATATATGGAGCTAATTTTGTCATTCATTAACAAAAAAAGCTGGTAAGACAAAATAATATAAAATATATAAATAAATATATACAGAAATAAATGAACAAATAAAGGTGAAAATAAATGAAAATGCTTCAAATTATTTTTTCATATTTTGTTATGTCTTTATATTTCCACATTTATTTACTTATCTTTATATTTCCATTTTTTAAATGTACTTATTTACATATCTTTTATTTATTCCTCTTTATAATTCCACATTTATTTTCTTATCCTTTAACAGATTTATTCTTTTTCATGGCATTCCTATGACTCCATGCACGTGAGCTCATTCTTCAGAAAAAAATATACGACACTTGAGCGCTCATATAAAGCCTAAGTGTTTCTTATGTTACTTTGGGTAGTCTATGTGCAGTGCCCAGGTAAAAAGCTATACAAAGTGCCTCCTGTATCTGATTAATATGACGAGCCAAACCTGCTATGACAGTGTGCCTTGGTACCAACTCGACTACATCCAAAAGTTACCTCTTGAGCCCGAGAGCCCCCGTATACGGGGGCTAGACCGCCTACGCGTAAGCAAACGCGTCATAGGGCATTTAAACACGCGACAACACGGTCATGTGACACACCGTTTTAACCAGCAGAAGCTCCACTAGTTAACCAGCGTGACCGTTTCTACCGCAACGAAACACAAATCAAACGCCAAGAAATGACCGACTGCGTCGCTAAACGCGTTCTCCGTGTGAGCACGGTGCATGTCCGCCATCACAGCGGTCCCGATACCGTTCAGTTCACTCGATCCTCATAAACAACACATCAAATTAACGCTTAGACTCCACAGAGTCTAACGGTGCGACTCGCATCACGGTGCGAACACAACTCACGGAATCACCCGTCGACCAACAACAACAACAAACTTTCCTTCGTACAGTTGCAGCTACAAATTGTGTCTTACCTTTGCTGTTTTTGTAATCAAAAGTTGTCTGATCGCATAAAACCACTAGTAGCGGCTTCTCCAGTGTCTCCGGGTCATTTTGAGTCGATTCCGGCCATTTTGTGTTTATCTGCCTGTCGCGGGGCAGCAGGGCAGCAGAGCGGCGCACCAACGTTCCATGCGAACACACGGTCTGTGTCTCCATCTACCGGGTGAATCGCAGCTTTGACACAGATTTACTCTAGCTCACTGTTTTCTACAGGTCCTGGCCTTTCAATAGAGGGGTGAACCGTCTGAATCGACCAAGGGGATCCCGAGATATTGATGCGCGTGGCAGACATACGCACGCCAGTGTGGGCTCGGGTTAGCTTAGGTCATTACGCAGCCGAACACACACAGCGGCTGCGTCTCTTGTTCCGGTGATCATTGCACAGCGTTTTCAGGCTAAATGAGGCCAATCACAAGGCAAATCATGGACAATAATATGTTATAATAATAGTTTACAGTTTCTGGGTTCTAAACATGACTCCACTAAGACCTCTCTGACTTTGCTCTGCTTCACTGTGTGAGACTCGATCTTGGCACAGGTGATGTTCAGATGTTGTACTATGGTTTTCTAGAGGCTTTGGGCTGCAGCTGCATAATTCCAAGGGGATATTCACTCAAAAAGTGTACAATTTTGTTGGGCGGAAATGAAATATTTCATTTTTTCTGTGTTCCATCTCCATTTACCCTGACCCAGTAACATCTATACTGATGCTTACACCTCTGCAGAAATCTGACTTGTGTTATCTTTATTATGATACCAAGATTATTCATATAGACCTTGTAGTTGCAGAAATATCCTCTATTAATTTTGGGCATGTAATTTTCGAGCAGCGGACTGAGCCAGAGGCCTAGGGATTATAAGCTACTCACTATCCTGCATCCGGCAATGCTACTCCACACGTCCTTGAGTTCATTGTATTTATAATTTTTGTGTCCTTTGTCATAATACAGAGTGATGAGAAACACAAACAATCACACTGAAGTCCTGTAAACCATCAAAAGACTGACATCCACCTCCATATAGGAATCGATTGCAATTCAGTCATTTCGCAATGTTATTCCATAAAAATACCTGCCTGTTCCTACCGCACTTCAACAGTTGTGAACAGTGACGTATTCTCCATTCCTGTTACAGTTAGTTTTCGCAATAACACAAAGAAATACCAGCGTACTCTTCACAACCTGTCTCACACATTAATGCCGATCCCTCATTATGGCAGAAACGCACGCAGCCTAGTGAAAATTGGTCTGACAGTCCCAGTGAAGCCCAGACCTTAGCCGATAAAGTTTTGAATATTAGATCCCTCTCTAGCAAGATGTTTTATATTAATGATTTTATTTCTGAACCTTGTCATAGCTTTTTATTTTTAACTGAAGCCTGGCTTCCTAGAACAGCTTCAGCTACTTTGTTATGTATGTTGAAAGGCTGATGCTTAACTGGATAGATGGCTTAAATGTTGAATAATACCAATAATCTATGAATGATGAGGAATATTCTAAGGTTTGTTCAAAAGCTGACGCTAAACTGAATTGCTGACTTTAATTTGAAGACGCAGTTGAAGGACTATGAATGGGTTGAGATTTGGCAAAGGGATGAAGGGTGCAAAGTATGAATGGGATTTAAAAGTTGTGGAATGATGTGGAACGAATTATGGTTTGAATGGAGCTTCTAGCTGAACATTTGAATGACTATATGTGAGTTGGAAAAGGGTAGAAAAGGAGTAAGAAGAGTTGGAAAAGTGGGAAAGGTCTAATTAGTATTAAAATAGTATTGAAACTAGCTGTAGGAGCCATTATGTCTGTGTATTTAGTTATGTTGATTTGTGGTCCGTATTAAGTTTACCACGGGTGGCAGTGTTGATCAGGGTGGTGGACGTATATAGACACAGGTGTATGCAGCTTCTAATCAGGCATGGGGACGGGGAGAGCTCACGGTTTTTACCGCTATGCTACGCTACGGAAAGGGAAAATAATCATCTCATATTCATGGTTCATTCTCATTGTAAAAGGACTTTGGCTGTGTGTTTATCTTCATTAAATGGGAACCTCACCCGACAGTAAATGTGGCCTGGACCTCTCCTCATTGAAGCGCGTTAAAAACAAGTTCTCCCGCACCCAGCTGAGTGGCTAATTGCTGGTCAGGATAGTCGCTATACAAGTAAAAACCTGCTCTCACTTGGACAATTGGAATCATTTTGGAACACACACGCCTTGGATCGCAGCACTGCAAAAGTCATACTCACGTCTTCTGGATAATGGCGAATCCATCATCATCATCCCGAAAGGAAGGAAAAGTTACGAGCACCGACTAACACGAGGCAAAGGAGGTCCCCGGTTAGTGCATACACCTGTGTGAATGTGTGAGTTGCTTGCTCGAAACGGCATTGTTGTGTACATGCGGCAGTGGGCTGCTTCGTACCAGATGGTGTGCATTCAAGTCGTTAATGATTGTGCTGGCTTGCTATGAATTAATGTAAATGTAATGTAAATGTTGGGCCAGTGGCATCTCTTCCAGGGATAGGAAGAGACTGGACAGACTGGTAAAGAAGGCCAGCTCTGTCCTTGGATGCCCTCTGGACCCAGTGGAGGTGGTGGGTGGCAGGAGAATGGTGGCCAAGCTATCATCACTACTGGAGAACACATCCCACCCCCTACATGTCACTCTATCAGCACTGGGCAGCTCCTTCAGCGATCGGCTACTCCACCCTCGGTGTCTGAGGGAGAGGTACCGTAGGTCCTTCCTGCCTGCTGCTGTCAGACTCTATAATCAGTACAGCTCCCGGTAATCTACACTTGACTGTCAATAAGCAGACTGTTCACTACTTTACTTCATCTGCTGCTGTGCATTATCTTAATACATATTTTTTTTTTTTATTCATGATGTTATTTACTTCATCTGTTGCTGTGTAATATTTTTTCATGTACATGTTATATATGTGCAATATTTTTATCTTATCTATTGTTCATACTTACAAATGCACTCAGTCACTCTATTATTATTCCTGTCTATACTGTGTACAGGACTATTTTTCTATTTATTTTTATTGTATTTTATTATATTTTATTATTGTATTTCTATATATGACACTTTTGCTGGCTGCTGTAACGCTGAAAATTTACAATTAAAGGCTTATCTTATCTTATCTTAAATGGAAAGAAAGTTTATTGTTCAACTGGTCATTGAATACGTTTGTGTTGTTTGGACAAACAAAGTGCACACACAGGCTGTGTGCAAGCAGAGCAGCACTCCAGTTTAAGCAACGTCTCTTAAAGCGTCAATACAAGCTTGTTGACAATGAACGATATGCAGTGTGTTACCGCTGAATCCACAGGAATGCAATGTGATGTAATTGGAAAAAGAACAAGAAAGCCTACTTGTAAAGGAGTCTCAATGATAATTGAAAGGCTTCAAAAGGAAAGGAGTGTCAGTTTTAAAGAAGGCTGAGAAAGCAGCTTTAATGGAGCAAGCTGCTGCTCTGCAAAGGAGACATGAACTAGAGGAGCAAGAGGAGAAACTCAGTCAGGAAACAGCCAAACTAAGGAAAATGAAGGAGCAGCTGGAGCTTGATACACAAATCGCCGCTGCTGCTGCAAGACTTTCTGTGCTGGAAGGCAGTGATGTTGGAGGAAAGGCCTATTCAAATGGAATGAGTTCTTATGTGAGCAAAGGGCTTAAAGAGCAAGGACTCAAATTCGACCCGAGGGCAAATGAATTTGTGCCGAAAGGGAACACGCTTACTTTGGATCAAGGCTCAAGAGCTTCACCTATTTCATCTACATATGATGTGCGACCAAAGGTACATATACAAACACACTTACAGGGCCAAGTGCAACATCATGGAACCTCAGTAGCAAAGGATGCCATTCTCAGGCAACAGGCGCAACCAAGCACTGGGATGTCTCACACAACTGCTTTAAAGCATCAGTCTCAAAATGTTTTCACAGCCCCCACAGCTGTATCTCCCAGGTCTGTAGCTACACAGGAACAACAACGGCTTCACTATACACAGAGCACTTCACCAGTGCAAAATAGAGTTGACCAGGAGGCCATTTGTGGAATCATGCAAAGACAAAATGAAATCACCACAATGCTTGTTCAACAGCAAATGTCAGCTTCTTTACCACAAAGAGACATTACCATATTTGATGGTGATCCATTGCAGTACATTTCCTTTGTTAGGACTTTTGAACACTGTAATGAAGAGAGAACCAGCAGTTATCATGACTGTTTGTATTTTTTGGAACAATACACCAGGGGACAGCCCAGAGAGCTGGTGCGAAGCTGCTTACATATGACCCCACAACAATCATATCAAAGAGCAAAAGGTCTTTTGAAAGAACACTTTGGTGATGAATACAGAATAGCAACAGCCTATATGGACAAAGCATTTGGATGGCATGTTATTAAAGCAGAGGATGTTGGGGGGTTGCATGAATTTGCGCTGTTCCTAAGAGGGTGCTGCAATGCTATGGCAGAGATACAGTACATGGAGGAGTTGAACATTCCATCAAACATGAGGCATGTCATAATGAAGTGGCCATATAAGCAGCGGGAAAGATGGAGGATGGATGAAGATACAAGAACGACGAGGCTACAGGGCCACGTTCCCAGATATGGTGAACTTTCTGGAGAACCAAGTCAAGATCTTGTCTCATCCACTTTTTGGTGACATTTCAGATGCGCGACCAAGCACTGTGATAAAGGCTGTAAATAGGAGCAAACCGCTACCCAGGAGCAACATCAAAGGAAGCAGTTTTGCAACAACCATTGCAGTTACTAGCCATGCTGTAACTCCTAAGCCCATGGAGCACAAGGTCCCACAACATCCCATAACATCTAAGAAGTTGTGCTTTGAATCCTGCCTTTACTGTGAAGAATTACATCCATTATTCAAGTGCTCAAGGCTGAATAAAATTTCTCAAAGGGAGAAAATTGAATTCCTGAGAGGAAAAGGAGTTTGTTTTGGATGCTTAAAGGCTGGCCACATGAGCAAGGAATGCAGAAGTCGTCTGACCTGTGACGAATGCAATCTAAAACACCCGACTATTCTGCACATACACAATAAAGACAAAGTGAACAAACCACAGGAAACGCCAATCAGTAGTGCACTTGTCTCACTTCAGGCATGTGGTTGTACTGGAGCCGAAGACCAAGACTGTACTTTTTCCATTGTTCCAGTGCAGTTGAAATCTAGGAAAGGAGATAAGGTGCTGCAGACCTATGCCTTCTTAGACCCTGGAAGTACAGCAACCTTTTGTACCAACAGTTTCATGAAGAGGCTGAATTTACAGGGCACAAAGACCAACATTCTGTTACGCACTATGGGCCAAGAAAGCGTTGTTGAAAGCCAAGTCCTTACAGGACTGGAGGTGTCTAAATTGGATGATAACCAATTTGTGGAGCTCCCAGAGACGTTTATAGTGGAAACAATCCCTGTCTCAAAGAGCAACATCCCTACACAGCAAGATATTGAAAAGGGCGACGCAGGTGTAGAAATTTTGATTGGGACTAATGCGCCAAAACTCATGGAACCCTGGGAAATAATCAACAGCCAAGGCGATGGACCCTACACCATGAGGACCCTATTGGGGTGGGTCATCAACGGTCCTTTGAGGGGCAATAATGGTTGCTGCCAGAGAAGCTGCTCAACCATATATGCCAATAGGATATCCATCGTCAGACTGGAGGAGCTGTTGGTGTCTCAGTATAACCAAGAATTCAATGAAAAGTTACTGGAGGGCAAGCAGGAGATGTCAAGGGAGGACTTGAGGTTCATGGAGATCTTGGAGAAGTCCACTTGCTTGCAGGAAGGTCATTACTGCATGGACTTACCCTTTAAAGTGGATGACATCACCATGCCAAACAATCGATGCATAGCTGAACAGCGCCTTCAAAGCCTCAAAAGAAAGTTTGAAAGGGATAAGACCTACCAGGAGGAGTATAAAGCATTTCTTACTGGGATGATTGACAGCGGATATGCAGAAGTGGTACCTCAAGACCAGCTGGACCACAAAGATGGCAGTGTGTGGTATCTCCCTCATCACGGGGTGTACCACCCAAAGAAGAAAACTCTGAGAGTGGTTTTCGACTGTGGAGCAGGATTTAGATGAACCTCCTTGAACTGTCAACTTTTGCAAGGTCCTGACCTCACCAACTGTCTCTTTGGTGTCTTGACAAGATTTAGACAGGAGAACGTTGCTCTGATGACCGATGTCAAGGCTATGTTCCACCAAGTAAAGGTGTCAGAAAAGCATGTGGATTTCCTTCGTTTTCTGTGGTGGCCCATGGGGGACATGTCACAGAGTCCAGTGGAACACAGAATGAGGGTTCACATCTTTGGAGCAGTTTCATCACCGAGCTGTGCCAACTACGCTTTGAGGAGAACTGCAGTGGACAATAAAGATGACTTCAAAGTGGAAGTGACTAACACCATTTACAACAACTTCTATGTGGATGATTGCCTGAAATCTTTACCTACAGAGGAAGAAGCAATGCAGTTGGTTGTGGACCTTACTGACATATGCTCAAAGGGGGGATTTCAGCTGTTAAAGTGGACAAGCAACAGTCGGGCTGTACTGTTATCTATCCCTGAGGCAAAGCGGTCTAAAACAACCAGGCAGCTGCACTTGGAACAAGACAACCTGCCCGTGGAGATGGCACTTGGATTGAATTGGTGCGCCGAAAGTGACACTTTCAGATTCAAGCCTGCAGTGGAAAGGCAACCACACACCAGACGTGGGATTCTTTCAATCGTCAGTTCCATCTACGACCCATTAGGATTCTTGTCACCATTCACCTTGCTGCCAAAGCTGCTTTTGCAAGAAATGTGTTGGAAAAACATGTCCTGGGATGGCCCTATACCCCAGACATTCTCACAACAATGGACAAGATGGCTGCTGGACCTGGAGAAGGTGGCGGAATTTAAGGTGGACCGCTGCATCAAGCCGAAGGACATGCACAGCTGCATCACTTTGCAGATGCCAGCAACCATGGTTATGGCACAGTATCCTACCTGAGGCTGGAGAACCAGGATAAGAAGGTACATCTTGCATTCATGTTGGGGAAAGCCAGAGTTGCGCCATTAAAACAGACAACAATTCCTTGCCTTGAACTTACCGCTGCAGTGCTGGCCGTTAAAGTCGACAGAATGCTGAGGAAGGAACTACCACTTCAGTTGGAAAGGTCGTGCTTCTGGACTGACAGTCAGACCGTGCTGAGGTATATTAACAACGAGACCAAACGATTTCACACCTTTGTGGCAAACAGAGTGGCTTCCATAAGGGAAACAACGAATGTCATTCAGTGGAAGTACATCAGCTCCAAGAACAATCCTGCTGACGAAGCCTCCAGAGGTCTGACGGCAGATAACTTCCTAGAATGTAGGAGGTGGATGGAGGGCCCGGATTTTCTGAGAAAGCCAGAGGTGGATTGGCCAAGACCCTTCGATCCACAGCCCATTAGCTCAGATGACCCAGAAGTCAAAAGGGATCTAATGGCAAATGTCATCATCACACATTCCGAAGGTGCAACTACCAAACTCATTAACTACTTTTCTGAGTGGACTAAACTCAAGACCTCAGTCGCATGGTTCCTTAGGCTCAAAGCTATTCTTCTGGAGCTAAGGAGAAAGAGGAAGGAAATTGTTGCTGCTTTAACTGTTGCTGGCTCACCCACACAATCAAAGAGGGTGGAAGGGGAGATGAAAAAGGTCAGAGATGCAGTTGTTAGCCAATCACTAACGGTAAGTGACCTTTCCAGAGCAGAATCTGCCATTATCTGCTTCAGTCAGCGAGCAACATTCAGGGAAGAAATCTCTTTGTTGGAAAGCGGCGCATCTGGTGTAAGGAAAACTAGTGATATCTGCAGATTGGATCCTGTGTTGAAGGATGATTTGTTGAGAGTGGGCGGAAGACTCAGTCGGGCAGCCTTACCTGATGAGCTGAAACATCCTGTAATACTCTCCAAGGGACAACATGTATCCAATCTTATTCTGAAATACATTCACCAACAGCTTGGACATGCTGGGAGGAATCATATGCTCTCAACCTTGCGACGGAAATATTGGATCACAAGCGCCAACTCTGCCTGCCGAAAGATAATATCTGACTGTTTGGTCTGTCGACGGTATCATGGGCAGCCAAGTGAACAGAAAATGGCCGACATGCCAAAAGAAAGAATTAGTCTTGACTTGCCTCCTTTCACCAACATGGGAGTGGACTACTTTGGACCCATTGAGATCAAGAGAGGGCGTGCTATGGTCAAAAGGTATGGAGTCATTTTTACCTGCATGGCTAGCAGAGCCATACACTTGGAGATCGCCTATTCTCTGAATACTGACTCTTGTATTAATGCCATAAGAAGGTTCATGTGTGGCAGAGGTCCAGTGTGTCGTTTGAGGTCAGACAATGGCACAAATTTTGTTGGAGCAGAACGAGAGTTAAGAGAAGCCTTAGCTGCCATAGACCACAGCAAGATTCAAAAGGCTCTCCTGCAAAAAGGCATTGATTGGATTTTCAACCCCCCTGCAGCATCTCATCATGGCGGCGTCTGGGAGCGACTCATTAGAATGATCAGAAAGGTCTTGTTTTCTGTTCTACAACAGCAATCTTTAGATGATGAAAGCCTACATACCATCCTGTGTGAAGTGGAGGCCATTCTTAATGACCGCCCCATAACCAAGGTTTCTGATGATGTTAATGACTTGGAAGCTCTCACTCCAAATCATATCCTTTTGCTCAAAGGAAAACCTATTCTTGCCCCGGGCCTCTTTCAAGAGAACGATCTTTACATCCGGAGACGATGGAGACAGGTACAGATCCTGTCAGATCTGTTCTGGAAGAGGTGGACAAGAGAGTACTTGCCGCTACTGCAGGAACGACAGAAATGGACAAAGTCTCTGAGAAGTTTTATGACAGGGGACATTGTTGTTGTCATGGATCAAACTGCTCCTCGTGGATCATGGATCATGGGAAGTGTGACAAAGACTTTCCCAGACAAGAAAGGACTTGTACGTTCAGTACAATTAAAGACAAAGACTGGGCAGTTGGAGCGGCCCGTATCCAAGCTCTTTCTTCTTCAAGAAGCAGTGTAAAGGTCATGATTTAATCAGAGAAGAAAGAAAATGGAGGAAGATCAGACTTTTAGGACTCCTTTTTCTGTAATGTAATTGTTCCTATTTGCACAATTAGGGGCCGGTGTGTAGGAGCCATTATGTTAGTTATGTTGATTTGTGGTATTAAGTTTACCACGGGTGGCAGTGTTGATCAGGGTGGTGGACGTATATAGACACAAGTGTACGTAGCTTCTAATCAGGCATGGGGACGGGGAGAGCTCACGGTTTTTAACACTACGCTACGGAAAGGGAAAATAATCATCTCATATTCATGGTTCATTCTCATTGTAAAAGGACTTTGGCTGTGTGTTCATCTTCATTAAATGGGAACCTCACCTGACAGTAAATGTGGCCTGGACCTCTCCTCATTAAAGCGCGTTAAAAACAAGTTCTCCCGCACCCAGCCGAGTGGCTAATTGCTGGTCAGGATAGTCGCTACACTAGCCATAATATGGCTACTCCGGGGTTCCGTATGTTACAAGCCCTTCACCTGAGCCTGCATGTCTGCGTTTGGCATAACATGTAAGACCAAGTGCTTTCCAGTAGATGGCAGTAATGCAACATTTATGGATGCCAACCGCTGTTAAACTAAGAAGATCATAGGCTCGTTTGAGATGAACCAGTCCTGCGCAGAAACGATGACCGGTGATCACCGTACAAAGCATGCCGGTTAGATTTGTGTCCGATTTGATCTCAACTTGCTCTGATGTCATGCATTCGTGGGCAACGATAACCTCACAAGATTGAGGTGGCCGCAGTTGTTAGAGCCAGATGCCACAGCTGCTAAAACATTTTCAACCCAGAGCCTGGTTTTGCTCGAGGTTTCTCCTTGCCACTGTCGCCTACTACTTGCTTATGATGGGAATTGTTGGGTCTCTGTAAATGGTATTATAAACAGTACGGTCTAGACCTGTTCTATATGACAAATGCCCTGAGATAACTTCTGTTATGATTTGGCACTATAAGACTGAATTGAATGATAAATTAGATAAAATGTTCAACTTGGTTTAATGTCTATTTGGTTGTGGTTACAGTTAAATTCTAAAAATACATAAATAAATCATGCCTATATGGAGTCAGTAATGTTTTGTGTGACCACCGAGTTAAAATTGCCTTTGGATGGGAATATTAAGTGTCAGTGTATCAACCTAGAGGGTAAAATGCTAAATATCTTTGTTAGAACAGTCTCTTCTGTATCTCTCTTGTATTTGAAGAAAGGTGCTTTACTACAGAGTAAAATTAGCTCACAGCCAGCTCTGTACATATCGTCAGGCCAGAGATATAGCCCTAAACTACTGCATATGCTCCAGCTTCCGGCTTTACAGTAGGACTAATTAGTTATGCCTCAATCTGATGAATGAGTTTAATGTTGCTTTGCAGTGGAATTTATCTTTAAGGCTAATAGTCACATGTATCACTTCCTTGCATGTGACGTGGTCATTGCTAGAGAACATCTCTCTCTCTAGAGCAGAGACCTAATGCTTCACAGATCATGTAGACTGACATAAGCCTGATAAAGTTAAAAGTTATTGTAAGTATGTGAAAGTAATGTTTAAAAAAAAAAAAGTAACTTGCTGCATGCAGCTGACTGGTGTCATGGTCCCAGGTCTCTAGGCTTTTTGGTTAATTCAACTTTCTGCTTCCTCCCAAGATGGGACTGGCTTCATCATCCTTTGCCCTTCCAGGTTTTTTGATTAGGCCACATCCTAGGCCTGCTTGCCCCACCTTCACCATCTGTGGCCTATTCTTCAAAAAATGTATTACGTTACATCTGTATGTAGAACTGTACTGTACAACAATGGCAGAAGGGGGAGCCAGAACCCCACAACAACAGGCTATAGGAAGCCTACAAGCAAGCCATATAAGCGAACCAGCTACACCATGAGATAATGAACGCGGAGACACCGAAGACGAGCCTGAAAACACTGATGAGGAAAGAGAAGAAAGTGATGACGCAGAAGAAACAGGCGAGGGAGGGAGCCTGAGTTCTGTGGACTGTGAGTCTCCAGATGGGGTGCAAGACCTAAGAATAGGTAGGCGGAAAGGGGCCAAAAAACCAGCACCCCTACATTCGCTATGAAGTACATCCCAAGGCACGGCAAGGGATGACAGATATGGCACAGTAATTACTAGGCATGGAAGACAGGCATATATGCCAGAAGTCAGCCAGACTAGCTACGAAATACCTGAGGTCTGGATTGACAGCCTGGATGAAATCCAGCAATTGAAAGTCAGAGCTACAATGGGGGTATGGGCCAATTTTCTGATGATGCCAACCTACGCATCGCTGGCCAACCACAAGGAGCTGACAATGAACTTTAGGACAGCGTTCCTAGCCATCACACATGATGTTATGTTGCAGAGACTGAAAAAGGCAGCTCACAAATCTGCCAAAGAAACAGAGAGAATTTGTCTGCAAGATCTCTCCAAGGATGAGGAGGAGCAAGAAGACCAGTTGCAGCCAAGGCAGAGGACCAGCCAAGCTCTTCCTCCAAGAGTCAATGCCATGGGAGTGGACGGGATGACCATCCAGCTCCCCGGCCAGGAGATTAATGAGTTTAAAAAGATCAAGATTATGGTGAAAGAGAAAGATTCCCAACAAACTATACAAGAGTACCTGACAGAGGTATGGCCAATGGTCAAGACATGTACCCAAAATGAAGATGGTAAGCGTCTGTAGCTGAGCCGTGTGACCTCTCAACCACTGGAAGCAGGAGAACTGGCACAGAATCACTATGACCGGCTTGTGTTGGAAGATCTAGATGATGAAGATGCCTACATCAAGAGAGCAAGGAAGATACAAGCCAAGAACATACACTCACCCAGGTTTGGCATGTGCTGAAGGGGGTAATTCCAACAGGACAGTATGTTAAAGCCTTGAGAGCAGTGACTAAGGGGCATAGGGATGAAGTAGATTTTGTGAAGCTCCCAGCCAATGACACCACTCTAATGAAGACTGAAGCAACGGTAAAGGAGTGGGATCTGAAGAGAAGATTCTACAAGACCAAGAGAGAGAAGGGAGCACAGCAACAACCAGCTAAGCCTAAAATCCTGTAGGAGAACCAGAGGCCTACAGAGAAGCCTGCCCTGAGGCCATCCTCTCAACAGCCACCAAGGAAGCCGCAAGGAGGATATCAGGACAACCAGGATAATACTCCTAAACCAGCACCCAGAAAAACCACACCAGCCAAAAAGGGAGATTATCTCCCCCTAGAAGAATACAAAAAGTTAACACCAGAGCAGAAACAGGCCTGGGAAGTAAGTTCCAGGTCACCCTGGAACATGCCTACTGGGTTGGGGATGACATCTATACTAATGTGGATGGGATTCCCTACCTAGTGGACTCCTGGGCTGAGGTGTCCATGACCCGCAAAGGCCTTGAGGAAGCAGTACACCTTAAAGTCCAGTTTGCGGACGGGGCAGTTTGGAATCTGGAAAGGAATCGTATGGTTACTAGGATCTTATGACTAGTGACTTCTCCCCGGAGGGGAAAGACAGGTTGAGACAAATCATTGCTAAAGCCAAAGTGGCAAGATTCAAGAACGATTGCGGTGACTTGGGTACCAAATACATCCACACCATAGAAGGGGGTGTACATCCCCCTGTACGCCAGTATCCACTAAATCCTGGAGCAGTTGAAGAAATGGACACAATAGTTAAAGAATTGAGCTCCTTGGGAGTCATCAGAGAAGAACCTAACCCCATCACCCACAGCCCGATTCAGGCAGTGAAGAAACCAGAGTCATCAGGAGGAGGATGGAGACCAGTGATCAACTTCAAAGCCCTCAACCGTCGGACAATAGCTAATCAAGCTAGCTTAATCAACCCACAAGGAACCCTGAAAACTCTACAACTGGAAAAGTACAAGTCATGCATTGATCTGGCAAATGGATTCTTTTCCCTGAGGCTGGCCAAAGCATCCCAGGGGAAGACAGGCATTTCCTTTATGAGTAAAGGCCATGTGTGGGAACATCTCCCCCAAGGTTATAAAAATTCCCCAAATGTCTTCCAGTCCACTGTAATGGATATCCTGGACAGCCTGGGAGCCACCATCTATATTGACGATGTGTTCATAGCGGATGATACTGAAGAAGAGCATCTCGAGAGGTTGGGGAAAGTAGTTGAGCGGCTAACAGCAGTAGGGCTTAAGCTGAACCATCCATCCATCCATTTTCTATACCGTTTATCCTCTTAGAGGGTTGCGGGGGGCTGGAGCCAATCCCAGCTGACATTGGGCGAGAGGCGGGGTACACCCAGGACTGGTCGCCAGTCAATCGCAGGCCTGACACATAGAGACAAACACACATTCACACTCACAGTAACACCTACGGACAATTTAGAATCACCAATTAACCTAACTTGCATGTCTTTGGATGGTGGGAGGAAGCCGGAGTGCCCGGAGAGAACCCACGCGGACACGGGGAGAACATGCAAACTCCACACAGAAGGGCCCCAGCCAGCCAGAACCCTCTTGCTGTGAGGCGACAGTGCTAACCACTGCACCACCGTGCCGCCCTAAGCTGAACCAGTTTGGGCAATATCATGTAAATTACCTGGGGTTCCAGGTTTCTACAGATCTGGGACTATCAGAAGGGTACAGGGAAAAATTGGAACAGATCAAACCACCTACATCATTGAATGAGCTCCAGAAGATTCTGGGACTCTGCAACTATGTAAAGGACCATGTTCCCTTCTACCAGAGGTATGCCAAGCCGATGTATGCCCAACTCAAAAAGTAGGAGCCATTCCCAGGGAAAGAGCCAAGGCAAAACTGGGAATGGATGGCCACAGTTCAGAGCAATCTAGAAGAACTAAAGAGGGCTATCCAAGGGGCCCTAAGATTGGAGCCAAGAAATCTAAGCACCAGACTGGTAGTAGAAATCCGCTATGAGGAAGATGATGCAGTTGTCAAGGTGAGCAATGAAGAAGGAGGTATGGTGGCCTTATGGAGCTATACCTTATCCTCAGTGGAGAGGAAATATCCGCCAGAGGAGAAAGAACTGGCAGTCCTGGCAAGGTACTGGAGTGCCTTGAAGGACTTGGCCCAAGGGCAGGGTATTAAAGTGAACACCCAAAGCCAGGTACATCAGTACTTGAGAAAGGCTACTGTAGAGAGTACCAAAGCAACAAATGTGAGGTGGGGAAGATGGGAAGATATCCTACTAGACCTTGACCTCGAGACTGGCCCTGCACAACCCTCCAGCAAGAAATCTGTAAAACCTGAAACGATACAGACAGAGCCGTACACTCATAAAAATCAACTAGGGGATACATGTCAATCCAATGAGAATGAGGTTAATCAAAACAATGACTCTAATATGCTCAGCTATTGTGCATGTTCGACGCCCTTGAACAGATGCAGATTAGGAAGAAGCGGGAGCGGGGACTTTTGGGATGTTTCATGGACGATAAGTACCTGTCTGGCACATGCTGCACAGAATCATTTGGCATCCTCAACTTTACCTGTAAGAAATTCATAAATATATGCATGAATTTATTTAGTTCAATAGGGTGAGCGATAAATCGTAGTTATTAGACATTTATGAGAAGTTTTTCTGTTGGATACGTTTCTCACTCGTTTTTCATAGTTAACACTAGCTGGCAAGCTTAACTTTGCTATGGCTATGTTTCAAAATACCATTGTGTAAATTATTTCTCAAGATTTATTTTTTGCTCTGCATGTAAAAACTTCTGCTATTGAACCACGGTTAGGAAAAATTAACCTGCAACCAGGCTTGTTAGCAGCATGTGCAATGACAGAGACACGGTGTATGGAGGGGCGGTGGGGGGAGGGTGCCAGGATGTAATTGTAACCACTGTGTGTGGGGTGGTTAAATTAACGTTAGCAATACTGTCGGTCATTCTGTCTAGAGTAGCTCACGCCATAGCGCAAGACTTATTGGTGGACTCACGTTCTGTTTACTGCCTGATGTTCATGTACGAGGATGATGGCATTTGGTGAAGTTTTCCAGCAAGAGGCCAGGCTAAATAACGTTAACATTAACGTTAGTTTAAAATCGGACGACAGTGGTTTGGAGTTGCATTTTAGGAAGGGTACCGTTAATGTTTGGAAAGAACTGTGTGGCATTAAATCCTTTCTTTAAAAAAAACGCAAAAGCTGTGGTAAGTAAGTCATGGTAGGCTAGAGGTATTTTATTTCCCATGTATTTTGCATGGGAAGTAGTAACATGAGTTAAGATGAAATTAAGTTGTAAAAAGTAATAGCATGTAATAGCTGCCTCTGCAAAATTACATTAGCCTTAGAGTATGATTGTATCCTTGTTATTTGCTTTTTTACTTGTCAAGCAAAGAAATCATATTTTGCTGTGAAATACTTGAATTCACTCTTAATCAGTCATCGTAATTAGGTTTAATATTGCATACTGTTTATCGCTCTGTGCTCCTCTTCTTTACAGTCGAATAACAGTCTTCACAGTGTAGTGCATGTAATCAGTTATATAAATATTTATTCACAATACAAATATTACTTCTGTTGTATACGTTGTATATTTTAAAACAGTTTTTATATTCTGTTTATCCCGAAATAGATCACAAATTAAGATAAGATAAGATAAGCCTTTATTGTCCCACAGCGGGGAAATTTTCAGCGTTACAGCAGCCAGCAAAAATGTCATATGTATATATATATATATATAATAAAAATGAATAGAAAAATAGAAAAATAGTCCTGTACACAGTATAGACAGAAATAAATAATAGAGTGACTGAGTGCAGTTGTAAGTATGAACAAATAGATAAGATAAAAATATTGCACATATATAATATACATGTACATGAAAATATTTCACAGCAACATATGAAGTAGATAACATCATGAATAAAATATATGCATGAAGATAATGCACAGCAGCAGATGAAGTATAGTAGCGAATAGTCTGCACACTGACAGTCAAGTGTAGATTACCGGGAGCTGTACTGATTATAGAGTCTGACAGCAGCAGGCAGGAAGGACCTACGGTACCTCTCCTTCAGACACCGCGGGTGGAGCAGCCGATCGCTGAAGGAGCTGCCCAGTTCTGATAGAGTGACATGTAGGGGGTGGGAAGTGTTCTCCAGTAGTGATGATAGCTTGGCCACCATTCTCCTGCCTCCCACCACCTCCACTGGGTCCAGAGGGCATCCAAGGACAGAGCTGGCCTTCTTTACCAGTCTGTCCAGTCTCTTCCTATCCCTGGAAGAGATGCCACTGGCCCAACAGGTCACTCCATACAAGACGGCTGATGCCACCACAGAGTCATAGAAAGTCCTCAGGAGCGCCCCCTGCACTCCAAAAGACCTTAGTCTCCTGAGCAAAAAGAGACGGCTCTGGCCCTTCTTAAACAGAGCGTCCGTATTGTCTGACCAGTCCAGTTTGTTGTTCAAGTGAACACCCAGATACTTGTACGATCTCACAATCTCAATGTCCGTTCCCTGGATGTTCACTGGTGTAGGTGGAGGGAGTTTGCGCCTGCCGAAGTCCACCACCAGCTCTTTGGTTTTACCCGCGTTGATCTGGAGGCGGTTCTGCTGACACCAACCCACAAAGCCCTGGGTCAGTTCTCTGTACTCCCTATCATCCCCGTCGGTGATGAGGCCGACGATGGCAGAGTCGTCAGAGAACTTCTGCAGGTGACAGTTCGAAGTGTTATGGGTGAAGTCCGCTGTGTAGAAGGTAAACAGGAAAGGCGCCAGAACGGTTCCCTGTGGAGCCCCTGTGCTGCAGAGAAGTGTGTCAGACACACAGTCCTGTAACCTCACATACTGTGGTCAGTTTGTGAGATAGTCCAGGATCCATGCTGCCAGGTGATGGTCCACCCCAGCGTGCTCCAACTTGTCCCCCAGAATCCTGGGCTGGATGGTGTTAAAAACACTGGAGAAATCAAAAAACATGATCCTCACAGTGTTTCCAGCCTTTTCTAGGTGAGAGAGGGATGTGTGAAGTAGGTAAATGAACCAGTGTCCCCATGCACTGATTTTTATGCATCTCCTCTACAACACATGGTAAGTTAATATTTTTGTATTATTTATCTGATGTCATACGTTCACACATTCAAACTTTTAAGGAGTAGTGATTTAGCTAAAATGCCATATTAAATATTTTAGAGCGTGATCTAGAGCCTGACCGATATATCGGTTGGCCAGTATTATTGGTTGATATTGGCATATCACATTTATATTAGTAATGGCAGAGATGTCAAGTCGTTATTTAAAAAAAAAAAAAAGGTTTTAAAGAATACAGGGCAGAAAAAAGATGATTGGGGTGAATTAAAATTAATAGTACATTTCCAATGAATTGTCCAGTTTCAATGCACTTCACCACCACCACACACACACACACAATAAAATATTAATTTTCTCAATCAGAAATGGGTTTTTTTATGTTTTATTTTGCAATATACACATGTGGCATGTTGACAATCTTTTATGAAGGAAATTATGTAAATTTATGTTTTTTTTTCTTTCAGTGACGTGTATGTGGCAGTGTAGACATTGTGTAGCCAGAGAGAGTAGTAAATACAAATTACTTAAACATTATAAACTACATCACCATTATGGGAGAGGTCAACATTATTTATGCACATATGTAAAATGTCCAAGTGCAGAAAGTGATGATGGTGCTGTTGAAAATCTGCCAGAACTAATAGAACGAAAAATAGCAGTAATGTTAAAATTAGAACATATATTTCATATTCTAGGAAAAGGAGTTGATGAGTTACTGGAGAAATTGCATTTTATGTTAAGTTCAGCTTGTGTGCCTGTCACGAAGCATACAGTTACAGAAATTTTCAAAAGCTATAACCTCCATATTGATCAGGCTGTTGTTGAAGAACTTGCTAATTCGGTGTGTGTTTCTAACCCTGTGGCTAAACTTTAGGGAAAGTGTGGGCCTCTTTCCACATCTTACAAAAGAAAACAATACTACAAGCTAAATTTTAGAGTTGTTGAGCCTGTAGAGTATTTTTTATCTGTAAACAAAAGGAAGTCATTTCTGTACATCCCATTATTAAAGTTACTGCAGGAAATACTCAGTCACAACAAATTACTAGATAAAGTGATTGAAGAACAAATAGATCCAAAAAATAGAGGGGATTTTCATGGTGATCTGCAGATTTACAGGTCTTTTCGAGATGGTGAGCATTATAAAACCAATAGCTTTCTAGCTGTTGAGGACTTGAGAATTTCCATAAAACTTTATATTGACGAGTTTGAGGTTTGTTATCCTCTTGGGTTTTGGACAATTTGCCTCCTGGTTCTCATTCTGCTCTCTCATTAATTTATTTGTCTGTTCTTTGTAAAAGTGAAGATTTGAGGACATTTGGGTTTGAAGAAGTGTTGGGTCCCCTTTTGAAAGATCTGATAATTTTGGAGCAACGTGGTGTGTTCATCAGTCAGTTAAATGAGTGTATCACAGGCACTGTGAGTTGTGTAATAGCTGACAACCTGGGAGCCCATGGGCTGGCAGGTTTTGTAGAAAGTTATTCTGGTGAATACATCTGTAGATTCTGTACAGCTAAGAAATCAGAAATTCAGTCACTGACTGCTGGTCATTTTGAGCTTAGAACCCGGGAATTTTATGAATCCCAATTGAAGTGTGCATTGGAAACGTCAAGTGCATGCTGTGGAGTTAAACGGGATTGCATTCTGAGTAAAAATCTCGTCTATTTTCATCTCACTGCAGGTTACCCTCCGGATGTAGCCCATGATCTGTTTGAGGGCATAATACCTGTGGAGCTTGCTCATTGTTTTTCTGTTTTGATCTCTAAAAAGTATTTCAGCTTAGAAAAACTTAACAATTTGATCCTAAACTTCGAGTATAACTGGGGAGATAAAACCAATAGGCCTCAAGCAATACCACAGATTTTCTCAGTAAAAAAAAAACATTGGCGGAAATGCTCACGAGAATTGGGCTCTGCTTCGATTGTTGCCTCTGATTATTGGTCCACTTGTTCCAGAGGATGAACCTACATGGCATCTTGATTTGGATCTCAAGGACATAGTGGAGCTTCTCGTTGCCCCTGTCCACTCCGATGAGTCGATTTCTTATCTTGAGTGCAATATCAGTGAACATCGCCAGAGATACAAAGAGCTTTTTCCTGACAACTGTCTTCTCCCTAAACATCATTATTTAGAGAATTATGCTGTTCTCATTCGCCTTTTTGGCCCTCTTGTCCATACATGGACTATGAGATTTGAGGCGAAACATAGTTTTTTTAAACAGATTGCTCGCCATACCAACTGTTTTAAAAACATACCTCTCACACTTGCCAAAAAACATCAGCTCATGATTGCCTCTGACTTGCACTCTTCTGAACATAGGACAGCTTTGGTGGTAACTAGTGTCTCATCAGTACCTATTGATGTGCTGCAAAGTGATATTGCAGTTGCTATTAAGCAAAGATTACCAGATGAGACTGATGTCTATTTTACAAACATGCAGTGGTATGAACTACAACAAAGGAATGATTGTTGTCCATGGACATTTATTTGGTCGTCCAGAGTTTGCTGAAATTCAGCAAATTTGTATTTTGCAAGTCAAGGTATATTTTATTGTGAAGAAGTTCTCTAGTTGGTATACAGAGCACTTTAGAGCTTTTGAACTGGACACGTCACATATGAGAGAGGTGGCTCTGATTGAGCATGGGGAACTACTTGATGACTACCCGTTAGCTGCCTATTCAGTGGGTGGCCTGTGTCTGGTTACTCTAAAAAGAAACACTAACTTGCACGGAAAACTGGAGTGATATTTGTAAGTATATTCTCCCACATCACATGCCACAGTTGGTCATAAAATCATGCTTCATTTTTGGGCTGCAACTTATTTTAATGATCAGTTAATGTATTGATTATTTTTAACTTATCAGTCAATAACAATACCTGTAAAGAGAGAAGTACATATCCCATAAGCATATATATTGAATTAGAAAATATCAAACAGATGACCTTTAAGCCTTAAATAAATATGCACACTCATACTAAGTGCCTCTGTTAGTGTGTGTGTTTGTGTGTGTGTGTGTCCCCACCAAGGTCTCCACAATGACCCTGCCTATAAGACTGAGGATCATCCTGGGGGAAGATGATGCCAGGAAGCTAATTCTGCCAGCAGGGATACTGGACTCTATAGAGGAATTGTGCCAGACAATTAAGAATAGTTTTGGATTGCAGCAAGATTTTCGGCTTCAATATCAAGATGCTGATTTTGGAAACGAGTCGGTGATCTCAGAAATATATGACAAAGCAATTATAAAAGTGGTGTACTTGCAAAGTTGTACAGACAATGATGCAACAGGACGTCAACCCCGAGCAGTCCAAAGCCTTACAGATTCCTCATCAATCTCCTCAGTTGACACGGATGATATGGAGCCTGCTTCGTCTTCAGGTTCATCGCCATCTACTAGGCTGTGGGTTTGGCCAAGTGTCTTCACAGTCCATCCTTTCAGCTATGGGGCTGAACTGGAACTTGAAAAGAGCCAATGCTGAGTGCAATGCTAATGGAACTTATTTGAGCCCCTCACCAAAACTAAAATCTCACATTCTGGAACAACTGTCTGAAGAAATTATTAAGTTCAAAGCCTATCCAAGTGACAATGATCTTAATGATGTTGCAAAAGCTCTTGTGAAAAAGCATCCTTGTCTGAGGGAGCAGGGATCTTTCAATGGTTGTTATGGGTGGAAGATTAGCCTTAAGTATAAAATGGCCAACTTTCGGACCAAACTGAGAGGACTGGGATGTGCTGAGGTGATGATAAATTCACTAAAGAGCAAGAACCAAGACAAATCTCTGGCAGCGTTGAATGTTAAAAAGCCCAGGAGGGCAGAAGTCAATTACTGTCCGGAGCACCCAAAAAGAGAAACCACTGAGAGTCTTGAAAAGGAGAGACTTGTACTTCTTTCAGAGAGAAAGAAGAGAGACAATGACCATGTAGTGACAATGAAAATGGAAAAGACTTTCTCTTACAGAAGGCAAGAAGTTCAGGACAGCCTGGGGAAGGACAGCCCTTGGTTGCCGACTTTAAAAGCAGATGGCCAGCTCTGTTCACTGAGAGAGAGGTAAGTTTACTATATTTTCTAAGGTTTTATGTAGGCCGCCAAAGTGTGCACACTTAAAAACAGGAAGATGAAGACAAATGACAAATAATAGTGTTGGACAGGGTTTCACTCCTCACTGATATTGGTCAAACAACTGGTAATTTATTGTTCGTCTTTCCTGTGTTGTATATTGCTGTGATGTTCTGATAGAATGAGTCACACGTGCATTGTTAATGTTTTCCAGACTGATAAAGAGTTCCTGCGCATATCAATTGTGCCTCTGCTTTCTACATTCTTTGCTGCGCTTGACCAGTACTCTCCACGCCTGATGGAGATCTTTCGATGTAAAGGTGGAGCAGCTGGAAGAAAAATAAGACATGTCATGGTGGACATTTCCAATTTTTGTATTGAAATGAGTTGATCTGTGTTTATGAAATACTTTATGCCCTGAATACTTCATGCATGAGTGTGATTCTCTATGCATGTGGCAGGCAAAAGTGCCAAGAGTGTGAGGTTGTTTACTTAATCAAAACACTTAAATCATGTGAATATCCTGATTGCATCATCCTTAGCCAAGATGAGGAAGTAATGGGTAATGACACATTGCCTTTTTTTTAAAATGTTTTTATTGGTAAGAATGAAAAACCGCCAATTGTGTGTGGTTGCCTCAATTCGTGTTTGATTTGGTTGACATCTTGTGCAGATGTTAAGTACCTGCCCTTTCGACTCCTGAGACCAAAGTATTGTCAACCTCACAATAACCATGCTACAAATTTTCAAAACTTTCAGTCTGCTACCAAGACAGTGGAGTTGTTTTATTATTTTCAAACTGCTGCCAAAGAATGCAGAATATTGTCAGCATGGATTCCCTTTTTTCCTCAGGATAACACAATACATACAAGACGAGCATGTGTCCTCAAGTCCTTGTGCATCTACCTGAACGAAGACCATAAGAAACTTGTGAAGGAATATCTGGTGAGTTACATACACTATGAGTGACAAACTTAGCCATAGACCAGTCAGAAGGCACACATTGCTTGATATGTTAAATGCACTGGAAAAATTAAGGGTAATAAATGTGATATCTTTTGAAATGTGATGACATTTTGAAACCTTTTCAATATATACACATTATGCTTGGCCACCGTTTTTCATCTTCTAATTCTGAGATTTCTGTCAGGTTGAGACATCAAATTTGGTGTGTACTAAACATATCAGTTTACACATAGAAACCGTGGGGTACTGACTCCCACTAGGGGTCACCAAAGCTTCAGAGGGTCGCTAGGCCTCTTTAAGGGGTGGGTACAGATAAATATATTAAAGCCTATATTCCAGTATTGCATTAATTTATGTAAGGAACACTAAATTGTTGTTTAGATCATTATTTAAGATAAAAACTTATAACTTCTTAAGTCTGACAGGATAAGGACAGTGAAGAGATGAGCACAAGCTATGTTCAGAGAGCCTTTACTCTGCAAAACAGCCTCATCCTGCATTAGAAAAGTACACAGTTCAGACAACCAAAAGGCTAATAGAATGATGGCCATGCATTTGGCAGAAGACAACACTAAATCTGTCAAAAAAGAAGTCTGCAAAATAAATGTTTGTATAGTTGATGATTTTAGAATCAGGATGTTTAACATTGTCTTGCCTTCAGTCTCTTGCCACACTTTGTGTAGACTCTAAATTAATTTGTCGTCATGTTTTTATCCCACAGAGCACAGACACCGAGGCCAGTGCTTCCATGGAGCAAACTGTGTTAGGAGTGTATGTCATACAGAAGGAGGGTGCGGAGCCTGGAGATGACCCAGAGGACATCGGTGTCCTGATTGAAGGTGTGGAAGTCCTCAGTCATTTGGAGAACATTGGAATTGCTTGTCCTTTATTATTTGGACTGATATACTGTTTGAACCTGAGCTACCCACCAGAGCTCAAATGTACCTTTGAAGTGCTGCAGAAGATTCTTTTGGATCTGGATGGGCAGAGGTTGTCATCCAAGGCACAATTCCTAAAAAACAAGCTTCTGGGGTAAATACGCTTGAAGAAGACTGATAGAAGTCTGGTATTTGTCCATACAGTATCTATTTTTAATGCAGATTTTTTTTCCTTTGACTTTTAAGAGTTCAACATTAGAGGTAATAAACATGTTCAAAAGGACTATTTAAGTTTGCTCATTGGACTGAGACTAAGATTGTCTCAGAGATTGAAAAGTCTCCTACAGTTTTGTGTTGCTGGAGAAGACAGAGCAGCCTTTGAACACACATCCAAACTGATTTTACTACATGAATGATTGTGGCTGGAGCAGTTATAAGCACTTATTTTCAAAATTCGTTTGAGTGGAGCAGTTATACTCGCACACAAACATAGAATGATTGCCTTCTCTTCAAATGTTAGAGATTTTTTTTGTTACATTTTATAATCATTGCAAAAAGAGATTTTTCTTTGTAATGCACATGGGTACATTGTAATAGTTTAAAACTGTTAAAATGCATATTGTTCTAGTCATGCACACAGACATGCTGTGTTTTGAGGTTTACCTGTTTTACTTTAAGAATTAAAAAATTGTTGTACTTAAAAATTTTAAACCTCCAGAAAGATTTAAGGCTGCTGTCTTCATGAGTCTCATCTATTTTGTTGGCTTCTTGTTTTACAAGCATTTGAAAAAAATGTTTGGATCTTGAATGTTAAAAACCTTGTGCACACATTTTGCAATACAATAGTTCTATAGTCTCCTATGCATTGCTGTAGATGGGACTGTTCTAAATGTTCCTATAATTAGCTTGGCCAACCCCCTTGGTCTCTTTGCTTGAGTTTACATCAACCATTCTTCAGTAGAGTGTGGTTGCAGTTTTGACTATTGGATTGTATTCTAAGATGGCATGAGAGTAAATTGAGGTCTGTGGGTGATGCTAATGTGATAACTAAAGGAAAGTTTAGCATGAGATGGTTAAAGGGGAGCTGAGAAGAACAGGGATTTTGGCAGCTGTACATTTGTTTGTGCAAAATGTTGAATAAAAATGTAAGATTGATAAACGTCCTCTTTTGTGTTTTGGTAATTTTATTATTAGATGCTAGTACTAGCAACAAACACAACACTGATTGAACCAACAAGATTGACATTCGCATAACAGGCAAAACCTATATCAGTTCATTCAACAAGACTGACATAACAGACAAAACCTATAGTAGTTCATACAAGGTGGAATTTTGTTTTACTAATGTGTTTGACCAATGTACACTAAACTTGATTTAATTTGACTAGACTAAGTAAGTACAAACATTTTAATCGAATGCGAGAGAGTAATTGAATGCAAATATTAAGATGACGTTTCACCTACTAAAGTATGTGCTGTTCAAATAAGATGATGAAGACAGACTGACTGTACTTGTTTTGTTTAGATGGAATTTAGGTACCTTGATAAAATTACGTTCATCCAATGAATTATTTTTTTGAGTGTACGAGTGGACCCTGTACACCGACGGATCTAGAAAAGGACAGGACAATACTGCTTACTGGGGCTTTATTCTCAAGCAAGGTGAGAAGGAGCAGTGTAGGCAAAAAGGCAAGGTGCCTGGAAGTGCACAAGCCGGAGTCCTGGAAGGACTGCTCGAGCTAGAAAAAAGGAAAGTTATTGTGCTCAGGCTCTCAATGAAAATTTGTCTATTTGGGAAGAAAATGGATTTAAGAATGGCAAAGGGAAATTGGTAGCTCATCAGGACTTATGAAGAAAGATAGCCAAGTTAAGGCTAAACGTGGACCTCGAAGTGGTGCATCAGAAGGCCCACACAAAAGAGGGAGCTCACTGGCAGGGAAACGAAGAAGTGGATCGTTTCGTCCAGATGAGAAAAATTGTCTTTGTTGGGATTGAGAAATGGGACAGACACCTAGAGGACGGGTGGTCCCAGAGGAAAACGTTGACATCTGGTTGGGAAATTATATGATATGGGCTTCTAGCCCTCATATGTATCAATGCCTTAAGAAGAGGATCAAAAGAAGAGATCGGTATGTCATTGAAAATCAATCCCTACCATTACACACGGTGCATTACCGCTTGCCACGACCAGGAGAGTTCTTCAACCCTAGACAGCTTCACTACACCCTCTGCCGGGGTCCTTGACCTTTTGACACCCAGGATTTGTTCTTTTCTGATGAGACAGTGAGTGTGCTTGAACTTCAGACTTAGCGCAATGAGCCCTTGTATTTGGAACTGTCACAGGTACGGAGCAAAAGGGTAGGAAATACCAGTTATGAAGTCGCACTGGAAGAGTTGATGAAGCCCCCTGATGACGATGGCAATTGCATCGGACCACTCCCACGAGCAGATAAGGTAATGGTCACCTCCTACAAGTGGGTGTGGCTAGGGATGGACCCCAGGCTTAAGCAACATCCTGCACCACTGTATCAGGAGCTCCTCAAAGGTAGAGTCACTCAAACCCCATGAGGTCGTTGTAAAGGCCCTTTACCTATCATTGGACACCTGACACTATCTGAGAGGAACACTGGTGAAGAGAGCAGCTCTAAAAAGCGGAGAATCTGGTCCTATTCATTGGACAAAGGATGGAGACTCTACGACCCAAATTCAATTCAATTCAGTTTTATTTATATAGCGCCATATCATAACAAAGTTATCTCAGGGCACTTTTTCGAATAGAGCAAGTCTAGACCGACTCTTTATATTTACAGAGACCCAACAGTTCCCATGAATTAGAAGACATCTGCAAGCAACAGCAACGATCACGGCACCGACCACGGAAAGGAATATGGATGTGTCTCTGTTATAACCAGAGAACCCACCGATGATGGAGAAAGGAGAAATCCCAGATTTGAACGATCTGGTGATCAGCTGGGATCAGGACCCATCAGCCATAGAGATGTATTCACCCATAACATCTCCAGAATCACCACCCTTAGGTGATGATATACTCTATATTTCTGCCCCAGAGGGTGAGGATTGCTTCCTTTGAACATCAACCATCGGATGGAGGCAACCTGTGATCTCACTCTGTAAATATAAAGAGTACGGTCTAGACCTGCTCTATATGAAAAAGTGCCCTGAGATAACTTTGTTATGATATGGCGCTATATAAATAAAATTGAATTGAATTGAAAAAAAGGAGAAAATGATTAGTATTATTAACAATCATAATCAGTGAAGGTGAGTACTTCATCTAAATCTGTCTCCTGTAATAGCCTACTATATCAAAGTCTTATCATCTGTTCTGGTCTCTAGGTTGCTGCCAGGAGACACTAACCAAGGCTCACAGTTCAAGGAAAATGACATGGCTGCTATTGTGAAAGCTACTGTATACATCCATGTCAATGCTCATTCAGTAGGGATGTGACATAAAAGCAGTATATATGTAGCAGTATTAGTCTCACACAGCAGCACCAAATACATGGGCCTACAAATAGAGAGATAGAGATATGATACTCAACTTCGGCTATCAGAAATAATCAATATTTATATTAAATAACAGAATTTAACTAACATTAAATTCACCTCGGGGCACCACCCTTGAAAAAGGGAAAAAGATAGCCCATTAATTAATTCAGTCTCAGTCTAAAGATTGCTACAGAGTTCTTGACTCGTGTACAGTGACCTTAATACTTAATACACACAAACCACATAGTAATCAAGTTCTTTATAAATGAAAGGTTTATAAAACTACTAACAACACACATAACTATAACTACCAGACTTACAAATGAATGAATAAATGCAACCATGAATAAATTCAATGAATACAACGATGAACAATTAATACATTCATGAATGAAATTATGAATACAACAACAGACAATTAATGCATGAAAAGAGCACCATTTTATACCAGATGATGCAGTGAATGATTATCTTGCCAAGCTATGATAACACGTGTAAACACAGGAAACCACTAAGTGGACAAAACTTATTATTGACCAGTGAAATCACCTTAATGCATCGTTAAGCAGCTGAGAGGTTATTAGGAAGCAGATTCTTTATCATGATCATATTGAAGAAAGATTCTATTCCTGATCTAATGCTCAACCCCATCAACCCCAATTTCATAGGAAAAGTAAAGTTTCACCTGGTGCCAGGGCAGAGGTCTCTCTGGAAGGGAAGAGGGAGACGTTTCTGCTGTGGGTCTGTTCTGGAGCTTTCGGGCCTCCTCGGGTGTGCTCGTTCCCGCGTGCTAACTCGGCTCGACAACTATAGCTAAATTTAGGATTAGGCCAAATCTATATCAAGTAGCTAGTTGCAATGCTGCTTCTCAAAGGACACATCTTGCTATAAGCCCACAAAGCTCCTCCACGAAATAAGACATGATCCCAAAGGCTGACAAAAGTTTGGCTTCATTTAATGAATGAATGATTCTGAAAACAATATTGGGCTTAGCTAAGCTAGTTGGTTGGTTGTAGCTTGCCAAATGTATCAAGTGACATGAGAAAGATCTCCAAAGATAATGGAGAGACATTAGAAATTAGATAGAACTGTGGTCACATCCTAGTAACCTTAGCTAACTTTTCACAAAAAAAGGTTTACCAGCAAACAAGCTACTACCCAACTTGCCAGCTGTTGCATTTGTGAATTTTGTGTGACACACAATGGTACAAAAGGATCCACATGAATAAGTTTCACAAATACATTTCCATTTAAAAATGCTAATTTGACAATTCACAAATTAATTTAAGGATTGTGAATGTTATTAAGCCATGCAAATGATGATATGCCAGTAATAAATTTGAGGTATTTATGAATGTTGATGCATATTTTCAAGTCAGTTTACATTTATTCAAATGATGGGTTACAGATACAAATCATTCAGTTCTATCAGTTGTACAAAACAGTAAAATTGGTTTATCAGAATGTGTAACTGTTACACTAACTCGGCACAACCCTGCTGAAACACTGGATATATATTTATTATGTGTAACTTACAATGTCAATTAGCTAAATGTGATATTTCACTAGTAATGTAATTTAAAACAGAATTGTGAAGCCTGCCAGAAATGTACTTAATCTTTTAACTTTAGTGTTTGTTGTAATTACATTTTTTTTATTAAGTCTTTACACAAACAAAATGACATCATCATGGCAGCCATTTTACATGCAGTAAGAAAAAAGGAATATACTTAGAAACTAATTACATAGGGTACGTTCATCTTAAATATTATATAAATATCACTGTTACTAGGCTGTCTACATAAGATAGCCAAGTATTTTGGTATGTATCATATATACATTTCTGACATTTGTAACACACCAAACAGCTTGAAAATCGGTTGAAAATTCAGTGAATTATGATGATTTTAATTGTGGATAGACCTCCTGTCTCCATAGACTTGCATTAGGAGGCGAGGCTTCCCTGTACCAATATGACAGCCACGTTGACGGATCACTCCAATGAACAGCAGGGACCAATGCGGTAGCTTATTGCATATAACGATTAGCACACGTTTGGCTAAGCCCAAAAGGGGAGGGGTTTAAAGATGTGATTGGGCCAGCCCAATTTCAATTAAGAATAAAAACTAATGGGCTGATCTGTTTTATAAAATAGACAGTTGTGTCGGCCCAAAAGGCACGTTGGCCCACTGGGAAAATGGCTCAACACGCCATCTAAGGTTTTAAATCAGCCCTGAACCTTGCAAGGCCAATTCTGACATAGAGTTGACTGGTTGGGATTTATCTGTGTCATGAAATTTATATAAAAAAAGAGTGTTAATGCCCCCAAATCAGTGTAGGGGTGTGAATCTCTAGGCACCTGACAATTCAATTCGATTACGATTCAGAGGGCTATGATGCGATTATAAAACGATTATTGATGAAGGTACCTTGATCAGTAACCGAAATTAAACTTTTGACTCACCAATTTTCTTCTGTTAACTGTTTTGTATTGGTTAGCAGGGACCCCCACAATGGCACCCACAAGGCACCCCAAGCACTCTCTCAGAAGCCATCCTTAACAGCCTCACCCCAAGCACTCTCTCAGCTCATGAGCTGGAACTGTTTTAAGGCATATCACAATGAATACCAGCTGCCTTTTGCCTCTCTAGACATCATGTCTATCTGCAATTTCATCACCTACGCACATTCCTTTCTGAAAATCTGTTCCTCTACCATCCAGACCTACTTATCGTGGATTGGCTTTTTCTTCAAACTAGTTACCGGCAGCCAGTGTCCTTCTACCTCCCATTCCCATATCTCCATGCTAATTAAAGGCTTGCGAAAAAAAGCCACTTTCACAGCAAAACGCTTGCCATTCACTTCCGACCTTCTTAGCCTCTGCATCCATTCTTCACGTTCAAGCTACTCACCTCCCATGGTTGACCTAACTCTGGAATCCATGTTCTTGCTGGCTTGTTTTGGCTTCCTGCGGTGCTCAGCATTCGCCGCAACTTCATCTACTGGTCAGTGCCAACTAAGAGAAATTCATCCCAATCTATCTGCCATCACAACCCATACTTCCGACTCTGTCATATTCACACTCCCAAGAAGTAAAACTGACCAGCTGGGAGCTTTCTCCATCTGCATATTCTGTCTAGAGTCCTACCTCAGCCTATACGAGCCGCTGACCAACTACATCAGTTCCAGGTACGCCACCAAGGTGTCACCTCAAGAACCACTACTTCTCACAAAAACAGGGAGAATGGCCAAAATCCTCTGCATTTCTGGCATATCTTCACAATATTATTCCAGCCAGACTGGGCATCTCAGATCAAACCATTCAAGTCCTCAGTCACTGGTCTTCCCAGGTATAGCACTCTTACATCCGCAACAATCTTAACGATCTCTGTCAAGGTCACAGTCACCTCAGCTCCATCTAAATCCATTGACTCCTTTGGGGGCCCATAATCAGCTTGGGTGACTCTACTCTTAAGATGGATCCCCCAGAATGAGTCTCCTCCTCCCAGGCTCCAGACCGGCCTAAATGGGCAACTTCCTGCCCCACGTTCATCTCCTTCCTCACATTCATTCACCCATCCTCAACATCCTTATTTCATTCAACACTGTTGTGGTATGGTCCTTGCTAGTGAAAGTGTTCCCTAACAAACAGTGTTGTATTAAGGCTACTTATCAAAAGTCTTACCTTGACGTAATCATCCTTGAGAACATGGTACAACATTCACACATCTCTAACAATTACACCAACAATGCTTCATTTTCAAAACATAAGAGTGGCACTGTTATAGAGGCTAGGAGGGACCCCAATAAGCAGAACAACAGACTCAGTAGCAACAGCATGAGCAAGTTTATTTCATTGTAGGGGAAGCCTGGGGAGGGGAGATAACCAGGAGTGATCCTGGACGAGAGGTGAGTCCGAACCAGAACCCAGGCAGGGCAGAAACAAGACACCGTGGAGGTCCAGGCAGGCAAGGTGGAGCAGGCTTGAACGGTAGACGAGAAGCCAAGCAGGCTGGGCAGGCAGGTGGCAACCAAGCAGGCAGGGCACGCAGGTGGCAAGCCGAGAAGGCTGGAGTCCAGGCACGAGAGCGTCGCACTGGTAGACGGAACGATCTGGCGACGGACACTCACGCCCATACACAAACACCAAGAGACAAACAGACAGACAGGAACACAAGGGGCAAGGAAAACAGGATAACACAAGGGAAGGAGAGGAGCAGCCTCAACCATGACAGGCACAGATGGATGGCATCTGACCTGATGACGTGCCTCTGCTCTCATACTTACTTCTATCAACATGGCTGGCTCGCCATCCCCCTCGACAGGGAGAGAATCAAATCCAAATCCAGAATCGAAGGGTATCCAAAAACCTAGCCTGTATAACCTAACCTAACATGGCTTATATAGCATATGCAAATCTATTCAAACTCAATATGTCAATATCAAATGTACAATACAACCTTTCAATACTTAACCCATGAATGTAGAATAACTGTTGCATTGCAATGTTAACATAAGAAATGTCAACTTAATTGTAAAGTGAGAGCACGTTAACCATTCAACATTCCTTTTAGCTGTTCAGAATTAACATTAATTAGCTACAGCTGGTATAATCTACTGCTGGTGATGTTTGTTCTTTTAACTGGCAAAAGTGACGGTCAATGCCAACTAAAAATGAAAAAACTGCGACCTGAATGTTTTGTAAGTTTTGCTCTTTGCAAATAAAATGCAGCGATGAGAGATGCAAGGTTTTAATAAGAGATTTGTTTGCACTGGAGCTTAAGTAATATGGGTATTTTGCCAACTGGGAACTAGATCCAAAATGGAACCGACAATCAGAATCTAGTCCTATTGGCTTATCTTTAGAAAACTGGAGGCTTTCCCAAAGCAGTTTTTCCTGGCAGATAATGTATCTTAGCTGTTCGAGCAGCAGCCTCTTGATTTAAAGGTTCTGGGTTCAAACCCCACCCTATCTGACATGAATGTAGTTAATTTCTGAGTTCAGTTATTTTTCTTAGCATTGTAACTGTGTTCATTGAAATGTAAAGACCATGGAAATACAGCCTCAGTCTGTGATATTATATGATATGATGTGGTTATATATTATATGACAGGTCAGAAATTGTAACTGAGTATCACTGACTTGTGCATTCATAACAGGCACATAAAAAGAATTGGGAAAGAAAAAAAACTGTAGTCATAGGCTGTACTCTCTCTCTCTGTAAGCTCTTGGCCTTTCTCCACAGGTATAGCTGCAGTCCTAGTATCCGGGTAAAGAGACATGGCAAATTAACACAACAAAAGGCCAGAACAGGAACCTGTGTAAAAGCAGAAACACCTCGCCCCAGCTTGTTCACTGGGTCTGTGTCCTTTTCCCTTTTATTTGCCAAGTGGGATCCATGTACTCCCCCAGCCCATCAGCTGGCCTTTGTCAGCAGCCACAGTGACTGCTTCTGCCTTGACGGAGAGAGCTAATGCTGCACTGTAGTGCTCTCACACCCTCCATGTTCCTGCTAAAAAGACCTAGGAGATTGCTAAGTGATAGCAAGACAAGGCAAAAGCCACAAAGGAGATAGTAAGAGTAAGGAGAAGAACGAGGGACGCAGATGAAAGGAAGGAGAGGAATGGGCAAGGTGTTGGGAAAGGAAAAACAGGGGTACGGATAGTAGAAAGAGTGGCAGGATATGTGCATTCACACTGTGAGCAATATGATCAATAAGCAAATCCCCTAATTTCCTGTAGGAACTCAGAGTCAGGAAAATTCTCGCCAACATGTGCACACTCAACAAGCTCGTCAGCCACTGACCAAGGTTGTTATGAGTCATCAACAAAAAAGCAAAAAGCAACAGAATTTCTCACTCACCATTTGTAACTGCCATGTTAAGTGTTGTGTTTCAGACATGGGTTTGTTATAAATATCCCACTGATTGTGTTTAGCTTTCATATGCATTCCCAACTGTGACAGAAGACTGACAGACAAATCCTTTCCCCGATATTTGGAAAACCTGTGGTCTAGCGAATATGGATTGCAACTATTGGTCTTTTACTGTTTTTATGTCCTTTTGTTTACAGCTCCCTCTGCTTCTCTCTGGCTGATCAGACTTTTTCTTTCACTGTTGGCTTTGCGGTTACTCTGCCAGCTGTCTCGTTTGCGCTGCCTACTTTTTGTTTGCAGTTCTGACACAAAGCTCTCCCGTGGGTGGGCAAGCGCAAGTTTCGGTTTTGGTGGACACGGACATCCCAGCAGCACTGGGCATTCAAAGCTAACTTTACTGGACACCTACAACATTAATAAAGTGTCAGTATTGATCATAAATGTTGTCTGTGTTGTACTAGACGTTTTTTTTGTTTTATTGTATTAAGTTAGAAGTAAAGCTAAGCTTTACCTAATTAAAGTTACCTAACTTGCTATCTATAACGATTGCTAGCTAAGTAAGGATAGCCTAACTTTTAGTGTGTGTGTGTGTGTGTGTGTGTGGTGTAAGTGCTAAGCAAAGCACTCATACACTCTTATTTACTTAATTTTGTATTACTGTGCTTGGTTCACAGTTCATGCTTATATACTCTTATTCTTTGTTCTTCCACCTACATTTTGCACTGCTTTGCTTTTGAACAGTTTAACCTGTAGTCAATGCCTATTTACAGTACTATGGTTACAACTACAACAGTATTAATTCTGCAGCTGCTACTACTCCTATTACTGTTACTAGTACAGCACTACTGCTACTACTACTACTCTGTCAACCACTTCAATAAATTGCTGAAGCTTCAAATAATGAAATACTCAAATCATTTCTAATAAACCTAATAACAACCTTTCTAATAAATTCATCTTTTAGCTTTTAATACTGAAGCATGCACACAAATTACTTAAGAGATTATAACCTTTTCCAGTTGATAATAGTAACTGTGAGCAGGATCTTGTAATTTTGCAGACCCCAAATAGATGCTGCAAAGTAATATCACATCTTTGTCTGATTTTGTCCAATTGCATTCAGCTATTTTGACATGGTTTCATTTTGAATTTCCCCAGATGGAACTGCTGAGGATGAGGATGCACTTTCTGTCCCAGAAGTGATGCAGTGGTTGACTGGACAGTCACACAGGCACCTACTTCTTTCAGAGTGAGAAACATTTAAGATCACTGTCCACTTCGACCACACTTGTGTAGAACGGATGCCGACCACACGATTTGTTATCCTCTTGTTAGCGCATTCACACACACCATCACATTTACCACTGCACATTGTGTGGATTACTGTGAATTTAAGGAAAATATGGCAACAGCAATATGCAGTGCAGGCTTTTATAGGATCAAAAAAATGTTTGCTAGTGTAATGTTAAGGAGTAAGAAAATAATTCCTAACTTTGATTAGTTTTGTTGTGCAGTGTTAAAACTTAAGTTGACACGAGTTAATATGCTTATGTTTTCATACTGGTTGCATTATGGTCAGTTGGCCAGATGACTGCCTGTATAAGAGCTTGCATATTATTGTGTATTAGGAGGAAGTGGGGGCTGTTATTGTGAAGAAACGGGAAGTATTGTTGCTTTGAACATGGCCATCGCCAATATAGTACTTCTAGTAAGTAAAAAAACAAAAAAACAAAAACAATTTTCAACTTTCTTAAAGTGTGTTTTTGTGCTTCGCCACTGAAACATTGTATTTATATGTACTTTTTTAGTCACCTTTCTCTCATTTAACCTTGAGAACATGTAGTGCTCATTCCAGATGGTGAGCTGTGAAAAGCATAGTTAACTTTTAATAAGTGCATAATAAATGTTTTATTAACATTAATAAGGCATTGTTCTCGCATTAGAATAGTTATGATGAATATATGAATAGTTAACTGCTAATGAAACAATAATAGAGTTTTTTACCCTTAATAAAGCAACAAAAAAAGGTTAGTAAAGGTTTAACAATGACAGCATAGATAAGTTAGTAAGAATCAATAAATGAGTTTGTAATGCTATTATAAACAATTATAATAAACTCATAAGGCTTTTATTAATGTTCTTAAGCAATCTATAAATTGTTAGTTTCTTGTAAGTGCTTATAAATGTATTATAATCTAACAATAAACATGTTTATGATGCTATTTTTAAAACTTATATATTACTTAACTTATTAACACGTAATTATGTTCATCCAATTGTTAATAAATAAGGGTTTCTTTCCAGACAGCCATTCAGAACAGAACCAGCTTGTGTATCAGAGTGTATTTCCCTTCCCGGGACATTAGCTTCCTTTATCAGTTAAATCTTAATCAAGGTGCAAAGTTTCCCAAAAGAACCCCTGTAGTGCTCTTTTCTTTCTTCCAGTTGTTTATCATGAGGCTGTGAAACAAATGTCATTTCCATTCTCTGTATAGACCACTGTATAGGCCTTGAAAAGCTAACTTGAACCTTGTTGTGAGTGAAGTCTCTCAGACTATCTATTTTATTTCCTTCTTTCTTAATGGTTTTAACTCACATGTGTCATGTATGTGTCCATTTTAATTGTGTTTACTTATGTCTAATGTTTTATCACTACACTATCCACATAGTTTTTGTGGCTGCAACTTCTGTGGTAGCTCACTGTGCAGCACATTGTGCTTCCACCTGGAATGAAATGTCCTATATAAATTGAGCATAGCGTTAGTTCAGGCAGGCCACAAAGTCAAGCTCAGCTAACGATCCCAGCTACATCAGCTGATAGCAGCTGATCTTTAAGCCAGCACACATCAGCTGATGGCTCAGGTGATTCCCTTCTATGCACCCATTGCCATTTCATTCAGGGTGCCTTATTTAAGCTGCTTTAGCCTACCTACCCTTGCTGCTTGTTTTTTATGTAATACAATTTGTATTATCATTCAGTTAAAGTTCACATTCATTGTAAGTTTTCTTTTGTTAAACATACTGACTTATTAACTACTACATGACTGGAGTTGAGGGTGGACCTGCGCACATACAGTGTTATCCATATTCTGGTTCTGACCTACAGGAGAAATACTGATTTAATACTAAGGCAAATAAGGGACAGCATTGAGGTAAGAAAAAAAATCAAGAAAAATTATTTAGTACTCTTTTTGCATTGCTATGTGTCTTTGGTTGTGTTGTGATTTTGTGGTGCTGAATGCAGAGCTAAAAGTGCACTTTGCACCTGTGTTTGTATCCTGTCAATTCTCTTGCTGCCTCTCTCTCTGCTACAGCATCTCTCTCCCTCTGTGAGCCTGATATCACAGATGCAGTTGTCTCTGGTGCAGCGATCAGTCAACAATGACATTTTTTTTATATTTACAATTCCTCCTCCCAAATGCAGGCCTATACAGCATCACCCTGAAATACTTATTGCAGTGACTTAAACACACAATTTTTGGCTGCTGCTTTTCAGTCATTTTTGCTAATACAAATATAAGTGTCGTCCAATAATAAATATGGACAAATCCTGTTTAACTGAAATATTGTTGAACATCCATCGAAGAACATGCCCAACCGGCACAGGGCCGGTTTCAACTTCAACCTGAGCAGAGGTCTGACCAGCCAGAATAACTGAAAACACCTATGAGGGTGTGCAGTGCTCTCTCTAACATATCTTTACTTTGACTTAAGGAAGAATATTAATTACTTATTATACCACTAGTGTTCTTCAGCCTGTCCAGGAACCTGTGAATCTTTCAATTGCAAACATAAATTTAGTCAGTCACTTCATTACTTGTAACAGTTTGCAGTTGTGTCGGGTCCTTATAGCTCTGAAAAAAAAAAAATTCAAAGGAAGTGAGAAAGCAATTTTTGACCTGAGAAATTAAGAAAACACAGCACTGATTCAGTCATTTTTGTCAACATCACCTCAATACTCCAGCAGCTGGAAAGGCAGTTTCATGGCAAAGCTCAGTGTTCAGACAGTTTCAGGTTCTTTAAGTGTCAGCCCTGCAGAGATGGTGCCTTCAGCCTTTGATGGTGATCTCTTTGATCCCAAAGGATTTCCCAAGATATTTCACCACTAAATGCTCCCTCTACCTCTTCGTTGAGACAAATATACCCTCTCATACCCCCCGTATCTCCATCCCATCACACTGCTATCAGCCTGCGTGCTGCTGACCAACCTATGTGTGTGCATGTGTGTGTAGACTGCTCCTTGACAGTGATGGATAGGACCTGGCCACTGCCTCCACCCTCCTTGCCACTCAGTTGCTGACTGAGCCCCATGTTTTATTTATGAGATTGGGGGGCTGGGAAAAAAGATCCCAGAAGGTTTAAGAATATATTTAGGGAACTCTCTCGGATGTCAACGGCTTGTCAGGTGATTTTAAGCAAAAAGAGTCTTAAGGTTTCTACTTGGAAGACTGTGTGCAGATGGAAAAAGGAACAGATTTTATGATATACATGATGCACAAACAAGTTTTATTTCCAAGATGGAAAATAACTACTCAAGTACTGTACTTATGTAGGCCTATAGCCTATTTTTGAGGTAGCCTACTAACATTACTTCAGCATTTCCATTTTTGGGAAATTCTACTTTTTACTATATTTTTATAAGAGTATAGTCCACTACATTTATGTGAACTCTGCACTAATTACTACTTGAATAATTTTGCACACAAGACATGCTGCGATAAGTAAAACTATGGACTTTAAAACTATAGAGAAAATAACTGGACCACTCTTAAGCACAATCTCTTGGGTCAATGCATCAAGGTTTGAATTAGCCTACATAATAGCATGTAGCTACACTTTTACTTTTAATGAATACAGTTAGTTAGACACATTGCTAGTTAGCTAGACGTTTGTACACAAGTGCACAAACCACGTGCTAGTCGCAAAAATAAAAAAGACAATGAAATTCAAATAATTTTCATCAGATTATACTCATTTCATCGATTTCATGTCTTTTTTCACATCTATATCACTTTGGACCAGGTCTGGATCCAAAATCACTATACTTAGACTTGTCAAATCTGGATCAGATTATCCCAGAGAGGCTAAAGATTATTTAAAACACAGTTTCAGATTTGTGAGCTAGCCAATCACAGCACAGTAGGGCGAGACTTGACATAAAATGGGTGGGAAAAAAATAACAAGGGTGAAAATATGAGAATTTTAGGGGGATCACTATCAAGGAAATCATAATGCAAATTGATACATTTTAAGTTGAAAAATTATATGCGATCAAATTATATTTAATATAAAAATATACATGTTTTTGTCATATAATCATAAAAAAATATAATGGCACTGATTTTATGGAGGAACAAATGTTCCACAAGTATGTCTTAATGAAATTAATTATTACATAATTAAATGTATACATGTATTTAAATTAGGGTTGCAAAAGTGCAGGAATATTCAAAGGTGGGAACTTTCCATGAGAATTAATGAATTAACGGGAATAAAATGGAAATAGGGGGGTTAGGGTAAGGGTTGGGGTTAGGCATTTAGTTGTGATGGTTAGGGTAAGGGGCTTATGTCATTGAAGGTAAGTATCCTCATAAGTACCTCATAAGTATAGACGTACAGGGTTTGTGTGTGTGTGTGTGTGTGTGTGTGTGTGTGTGTGTGTGTGTGTACTGAGAGAAATGAGCAAAACAACAGCAGGACCTGATTCATTTGCTTTAATGAGAACAATTTCAAAGTAAATTGAATCATTGCTGTCACACAGGATAACCATATATTTCAGATATTTATTTGAAAATTTGAACATTTATAGAAATGTATAAATCCATTTAATAATGAAATGCAGTATGTTTCTCTGTGTGGCACATCAAACAGTGCATCAGAGCTGTCATTCACTAGCTGCCTCCTCACTGTGACACATCCCTCTAATTATCTCCCTCTTTGAAGCAGGTAGGAATTATTTTTAAATTCATCTGCCAAATTACAAGCAAAGGCCCAAGAGAACCCTAATGGGTGATGCCTGCACAGCCTCCCCCTGCATGCAATTGCCAAAGTTAACAAGCCAGGAAATTCTGAATCTGTGCCTGGAAACAACATTTAAGACATGCTATTGAATCCAACATCAAACACTGTCAAAGCTAAAGAGTTTACTATTGCTATTAAGATAATAATCTATGAGGAATCATGCAATCGGTCCGTCCTGTTTTTCCTGTCAGTAATAGACCTCTAAACACTCTGATTTCCATGTATTTGATAATGTGTTTCTGTAGATCTGCAAATTACTGTCATGGTGTGAAAATTGTGAATGTCCAAAATGTCAGATGTTCAGAAGTAAAATAGCTTTATTTCAAGCTTGACAACATTGGGTTTTTGAGATAATCCAAAGGGTTTTGAATGTTTTTATCCTAAGAATTTTGATACATACAAACAATATACACATATGAGTACATACTGCAAATTCTGAAATAGTGGCCTGGGCTTTTACAGTATTTACCTCAAGTGCAGTATCAACCAAGCCTCATACAAAACAGGCTGACATTAGAAACTTTATTTTATTTTATTTTATTTATTTTTTTTACATGTTATGATATTTTATCATATTTTAATAAGAAACCTCCCTGTTTTCTGATGTGCTTCTGTTTTAATTTGCTGTGGATGTCATTTGGTCTTACAGCAAACCCTTGTTTACCTGTTGTCTTAATAAATTGATAAATTCATCATTCAATGTACATTTCCACAGCATTATCATACAACATTACACATTTTACTGAACCACTCCACTGCTGTGACTCTCTTTTTAACAGAAATATTGTTCTTCCTCACTAGTTACTGTAATTCCACTTTGCCATTTTCTTCAGTGTTAAGCCTCCGTCGATAAAACGCCAAACTTCTGCCACAGATGTTTCACATTAAAAGCCTTAGAGCTCAGCAGGTATAATCCCTCCCTTCCTTGGTACGCTTTTAATGGGACACATCTCCAGGAAGTGTTGAGTGTCATTTGTATTTTACATTTTCAAATAGTGTCCTATTTAAGCTTTTAATTTAAGTACTTTCATTTAAGCTTTTCCCTTTCCCATTTTGATTTTCATATTTGATGTTTCCCTTTTCTTATTTGCATTGGCATTTTAAATTTCATCTGTACAAATTGAGCATTTCTATTTAAGCTTTTGCATTTTAATTTTCACTGTTTTCATTATCATTTTACATTTTTAATTTGCTTTTTCAATTTTCTATTTGAATTTGAATTATGGCCTGGTTATTCTTAGTAGTGTAGTAAAATAATAATCTTTTTAATTTGATCTCTTTAAATTTTCAATTTGGACAAGAATATCCTCCATAATGGAAATGTGCTGAAATTAAACTTAAGTTACCATACAAGCTACAAGCTAATATTTGCAAATCGGCTTTTAAACTCTGGTACCGATATTCTCATCATAAACAGAAACATGCAAACATGTATCCAACCCACTCAGCTAACATAACATTGATACAATTGTTCAAACCCTGAATGAAATTTATTGACAACATTGAATCTTGTATATAAAAAAAAATGAAGTTGTTTAATAGAAGCAGTTAGTGTTGGCGCTGTTCCCAATAGCTGGGTGCAGCGACTTTAGTCCAAGGTCTTGTCCTCATAGTAGGGTTGCCAGGTATTCTACTGTCAACAAATATTGGATGGAAAACTCTCGGATGGATTGGTGACTAGCTTAATGGGTAAGAAGACACAACATATAATCAGACAGGTTTCAAGTTTTTTTTTCTCTTTTGATGGAGCTAGACAAGCAGTTTACCCCTGCTACCAGTCTTTTTGCTAAGCTAAGGACACGTCCCCCCCAATGTACGAAAGAGGGAAATTTGACCCTAAACATTGTCATTCATCAGTAATACATCCATGGTGTGTATATATGTGTGCGCACACCTTCCGGTAAAAAGAGACAACAGAGGCAAAAGAGGCAGACAGAAAGCGGACTGATAAGATGCGGGTTCGCAGTGAGCACCAAGACATTGAACAACACTCGCATAACAATCTTGTTGGCAGCATGACATGTGTAGTATTGAAGAAAACTCCTCAAACACCTTCACACACACACGATAGACGGTGAATTAAGTGTTATGAGTCTGTGTTTAATTCGCCGTGTATCTGATCCACCAAACAGCACTTATTTTAGTGAGAAATCTTACTTTTTGAAACAGTTCGCCTCTCAGGTAGCTTTAGCTTAATTCCAACCGCTAATATGTATATTTTTTAATGTTTTGTCACCACTACAGAAAACAGGTTTATGTGCCCTTTATGTGCGTGTTTTTACTACTTTTACCACTCCTCATTGCCCCCCCCGTTGGTCCCCCCAATGTCTGACTGAAGATTTTGCCCTTGAGTGACAGCGTGAAAAGGAGCAGAGAAGACAACATTACACTGTTAGTAAAAACTGAATTGTTGCATTGTTTGAAATATTTTAATTGTATATAGTCAGTGAGAGGTTTTGCAATGTCATGCAGTGATTTGTGACAATGTCTAAGTTTATAAAACTTTGTGAAACATGAAAACATGTTGCTGAAGCATTGTCTGTCTTGCAGTTCTTTAAAAAGTCTTTAAATGTCTTACATTTGATAAATATTAAGTCTTAAAGGTCATTAAACCCTAGATTAATGAGATCAAGGGCCTCAACAGGAATAAGGACCTTCATGGCAAGGGATCATGAGGAACTTCGGGCTGTCTAAAAGGAATTAAAGAGGAAACAGAGAGGCCAAGAACAACTACAAGGAGAAGATTGAGGCCAAACCATTGGACAGAACAATTTGAAGGTGTGGAATTGGATGAAGCGAATGACTCCGGATTATAAGGGGACTCAGTTTTTGCTAATGAGCTGAACCTATTTTTCAACCCCCACCCCTGTGTGCTCAGACTGTGTCTGGGTCCCCAGCCATCATCTCTACCCCTATTCACACCTCTGCTGGAGACTCTGCTCTCCTCCCCTCAATGGAAAACAGTAAACCCCAAACTTCAGAGGACATCCCCACCTCATCCTCCAGCCATCCTCGACCCAACATTCCCACGACACTAGATGACGCTGCATCACAACCCCCTCCACGGCATGTCAACCACTGTTGGATTTTTATAACTCACTGCACCCTACACTCAGCCCCATGGAAAGAGTGCTTTCCAGGCTCTGTACAAAGAAAGCTAGTGGGCCTGACAACATAAATCCCAGGATACTTACAGTGTGTGCTAGGCAGCTTGCAGCAGTCTTCCAGCACCTCTTCAATCATTCCTTGAGGAAGATGCCTAAACTATGAAAGATCTCCTGCATCTGTCAATGCCATGGCCATGCCCGTTTCCCCCTTGTGTTTCTCTTTGTTCCCATTCCTCCTGTGTTTTCCATGTCCCTGGTTTGCCTCTTCGTGTTGGTGTGTGTGCATAGTTCCTGCCTTGTCACTTACCTGGATCCTGCCTACCCGCACACCTTGCTACGATCAGCTCATCAACTCGCAGCTGATCAACCATCATCGTCAGATCGTTGTTTCATCATTCAGGCTTGTAGCTCTAGAATCTCTGTGAATAGTTTTCCTTGTGATCTTGTTACCTGCGTAATGCTTTTGTTTCCTGTGCCCCATGATTCCTGTTTGCCTGCCTGACTGCCTGCCAACCTACTCTCCCTTGATTCCTCTGCCTGCCACACAGCCCTGCCATTCTATTCAATTCAATTCAGTTTATTTATATAGCGCCATATCATAACAAAGTTATCTCAGGGCACTTTTTTGAATAGAGCAAGTCTAGACCGACTCTATATTTACAGAGACCCAACAGTTCCCACCATGAGCAAGCACTATGCGACAGTGGCAAGGAAAAACTCCCTTTTAACAGGTAGAAACCTCGAGCAGAACCAGGCTCAAGGTGGGCGGTCATCTGCCTCGACCGGTTGGGTTGAAGGGGAGCGGGAGAGAGAGAGCAGGAGGAAAGAGAACATACAGCACAATACAGTTCCACATAGGGATGTAAAGCAATAGCTGTGGTAATGGAATTGATGTTAACACCAACAGAAACAACACTAAGAGCAACATTATAATAGCAATACTAATAATAAGAGCAACAACAGTAACAGCAGCAGCGGGTGCAGAGCAGGAGCACGGGGGCAGCAGGTGGCCGCAACCACAGATCCAGACTCAACAGCTCCGGAGGCAGAAATACCTGCAGAAAGCAACAGAAGGGGAGAGAGAGAGAGAGTGGAGAGAAAGCACACAACTACGGGAAGAAGTTGAATTAATAACAAGCATTGATGGGATATGAGGGCGTACAGATGGAGAGGAAGAGGAGGAGAGAGGAGCTCAGTGCATCATAGGAAGTCCCCCGGCAGTCTAGGCCTATAGCAGCATAACTAAGGGGGGGCTCAGGGGTCACCTGAGTCAGCCCTACTATAAGCTTTATCAAAGAGAAACTTAAGCCTACTCTTAAATGTGAGGAGGTTGTCCGCCTCCCGTACACAAACTGGGATCTGGTTCCACAGGAGAGGAGCTTGATAGCTGAAGGCTCTGGCTCCCATTCTACTTTTAGAGACTCTAGGAACCACAAGGAACCCTGCATTCTGGGAGCGCAGTGCTCTAGTGGGGTAATAGGGTACTATGAGCTCTTTAAGATATGATGGTGCCTGACCATTTAGGGCTTTGAAGGTGAGGAGAAGGATTTTAAATTCTATTCTAGATTTTACAGGGAGCCAGTGTAGAGAAGCTAATATTGGAGAAATATGATCTCTTTTTCTGGTTCTTGTCAGTAAACGTGCCGCAGCATTCTGAATCAGCTGGAGAGTCTTAAGGGACTTATTGGGGCAGCCTGATAATAGAGAGTTGCAATAGTCCAGCCTAGATGTAACAAATGCATGGACTAGTTTTTCTGCATCTTTTTGAGATAGGATGTGCCTGATTTTTGCAATGTTACGTAATGAAAAAAGGCAGTTCTTGAAGTTTGTTTTATGTGGGAGTTAAAGGACATATCCTGATCAAAGATAACTCCAAGATTCCTTACGGTTTCGCTGGAGGCCAGGGCAATGCCATCTAGAGAAACTATATCTTTAGATAATGTGTTTCGAAGGTGTTCGGGGCCAAGTACAATAACTTCGGTTTTGTCTGAGTTTAACATCAGAAAATTGCAGGTCATCCAGGTTTTTATGTCCTTAAGGCATGCTTGAAGTTTAGCTAATTGATTGGTTTCATCTGGCTTGATTGATAAGTATAATTGGGTATCATCTGCATAACAATGAAAATTTATGGAGTGCTTCCTACTAATGTTGCCTAAAGGAAGCATATATAAGGTAAATAGAATTGGTCCAAGCACAGAACCTTGTGGAACTCCGTGACTAACTTTGGCGTGCATAGAGGATTCATCATTAACGTGTACAAACTGATATCGATCTGATAAATAGGATTTAAACCAGCTTAGTGCAGTACCTTTAATGCCAATAAAATGTTCTAGTCTCTGTAATAAAATGTGATGGTCAATGGTATCGAATGCAGCACTAAGATCTAGCAAGACAAGTACAGAGACAAGTCCTTTGTCTGATGCAATTAGAAGGTCATTTGTAACTTTCACCAGTGCTGTCTCTGTGCTATGACGCACTCTAAATCCTGACTGAAAATCCTCAAACAGCTTGTTGTTGTGTAGAAAGTCATACAACTGATTGGCGACTGCTTTCTCAAGGATCTTAGAGAGAAAAGGAGGGTTAGATATAGGTCTATAATTTGACAAAATCCCTGGATCAAGAGTGGGCTTTTTAAGAAGAGGCTTAATTACAGCTACTTTAAAGGACTGTGGCACATAGCCTTTTAATAAGGACAGATTGATCATATCTAGTAAATAAGTGCTAACTAAGGGTAAAATTTCTTTAAGCAGCCTAGTTGGGACGGGGTCTAAGAGACACGTTGATGGCTTAGATGAGGAAATCATGGAAGTTAGTTGATTAAGGTTGATGGGAGAAAAGCAGTCTAAATGTACAGGTTTTACAGTTGTTTCTAAGGTTCCTGTGTTTGAAGATAAGTCAGTACCAACTGAGGGCAGGAGGTGCTGAATTTTGTCTCTAATAGTTAGAATTTTATCATTAAAGAAGCTCATAAAGTCATTACTACTGAGGTCTATAGGAATACATGGCTCAACAGAGCTGTGACTCTCTGTCAGCCTGGCTACAGTGCTGAACAGAAACCTGGGGTTGTTCTTATTTTCCTCTATTAATGATGAGTAGTAAGCTGCTCTGGCATTACGGAGGGCCTTCCTATAAAATTTTAAGACTATCTTGCCAGGCTAAACGTGATTCTTCCAGATTGGTGGAACGCCATTCCTTTCAAGTTTTCGCGATGTTTGTTTTAATTTGCGGGTTTGCGGGTTATACCATGGAGCTAACCTCCTCTGTTTTATTATCTTCTTTTTTAGAGGGGCGATAGAGTCGAGTGTTATTCGTAGTGAGCCTGCAGCACTATCAACAAGATGATCAATTTGGGAGGGACTAAAGTTAGCATATGAGTCATCTGTTACATTGAGACATGGAACTGAATTTAATGCCGATGGAATCACTTCCTTAAATTTAGCTACAGCACTATCAGATAGACATCTAGTGTAGGAATGTTTGCCTAATGGCGTGTAGTCCAGTAATAGGAATTCAAAAGTTAATAGAAAATGGTCTGATAAAAAAGAATTCTGTGGAAAGACTATTAGATGTTCAATTTCAATCCCATAAACAAGAACAAGGTCGAGGGTGTGGTTAAAACAGTGAGTGGGTTTATGTACACTCTGACAGAAGCCAATCGAATCTAGTAATGAGATAAACGCAGCACTAAGGCTATCATTTTCTACATCCACATGAATATTAAAATCACCTACAATAATTATTTTATCTGTTTTAGGACTAAACCTGATAAGAACTCTGAGAATTCAGATAAAAATTCAGAATACGGTCCAGGAGCTCGTACACTATAACAAATAGAATTGGCTGCAGTGTTTTCCAGGTTGGGTGTGAAAGGCTAAGAACAAGGCTTTCGAACGACTTATAATTTAGTTTAGGTTTAGGTTTGATTAATAGGCTTGAGTCGAAGATGGCTGCAACTCCACCTCCTCGGCCTGAGCCTCGAGGAATGTGAGTATTAATGTGACTGGGGGGAGTGGATTCATTTAGGCTGACATATTCATCTTGACACAGCCAGGTTTCAGTAAGACAAAATAAATCAATATTATGATCTGATATTAGATCGTTTACTAGAACAGCTTTAGATGAGAGAGATCTGATGTTTAAGAGTCCACATTTAATTTCCTATTTTGTTGTACTGCAGTGGTGGTTTTACTTTTTACTAGGTTTTTATGTGTAACTCTTCTTCTGTTTACTTTTGATTTAAATAATTCAAGTGGTCTGGGGGCAGACAACCTCTCTGTGGAGTTTAGGGTGGGTAACTGCTCTAATGGAAGCGCAGAGAAGCGTGTAGGACTGCAACTCTGCCTCCTGGTCTGGACCACAGACTGTATTAAGTCTATGGTCTGAACTCTGAGCTGTCATGGCTTTGGGCCACTAATAAACTCGGTCAGATTTCTAGATATGAGAGCGGCTCCATCCAAAGTGGGATGAATGCCATCTCTCCTAATCAGACCAGGTCTTCTCCAGAAAGTCCGCCAATTATCTACAAAGCCCACATCGTTACCTGGACACCACCTCGACAACCAGCGGTTGAATGATGACATGCGGCTATACATGTCATCGCTAGTAAGATTAGGCAGGGGTCCAGAGAAAACTACGGAGTCCGACATTGTATCAAAATCTAGTTTAAAGATTAAAAGTTTATACTGTGCACATATGTTGTAAAGTTATGTTTTATGAAATAACACACAGACAACCCAGGGCAAGGTCGTATTACTACTGTAAGTCTGCAACCAACGATTATTTTCATTATTAATAGGTCTGACTCTTATTTTCTTTAATAATGGATTGATTGTTTAGTGTATGTAATGTCAGAAAAAAAATGAGAAAGGCCCATCATTTTCCTCTGAAGCCCAAGTTAACATATCCAAGTTGCTTGTTTTGTCAAAAACCCAAAGATGTTGAGTTTACTATCATAGAAAAATTTCACATTTGTGAAGCTGATACCAGTGAATTTTTGGATTTTTTTCTTTAAAAAAATGCAAACAATTAGTCAATTATCAAAATTGTTGCCAATTAATTTTCTGTCACTCGATTAATCATCTTATCATTTCAGCTTTACAGTACTGGTTGGTTTCTGTGTGTCTGGGGAAACTACCATGTATAGTGGAGGTCAATAGGGCCCAAGAACATTTGTTATTCCCCGGATGTCCCCTGGGAGGTTAATCTTAAACTCTGAGATTTAATGCAAACGCAGAGAAACTTCCCCCCTTCAGCAGATGAAAGTAGTAACAGCCTTCAAGTGTCAAAGAATGTACATACATCATACTGCATAGTGAAGCTCAACAGTGGAGTGAGTGGAGGGGGCTTTAACTGTTTTTATACCCAATAAGCATTCTTCATAGGACAAGTTCTGAATGTTGAAAAATACATTGATTAACACTAAAAAATGTAATTGTATCTGCTTACAACTACACAATTGTGTGTTATAATGTGTTACATTTATTAATAGTTAAAGTAATAAGGCGTTATCAGTTTAGCTTGATGGTCGAAAACATGATCAAACATAAAGGAGACAGCGGCTTCCCAGTGGTATAGGTAGGTGTAAACAGTGATGTAACATATATTTCATTTAACAGGAGATCTTTGACATGATGTGAATTTCAGCTTTTCCCTCATGATTGACACATAGTGGTATTATCAGTATCATCAGTCACGACATCAAGCCTCACAAAGGCACTGCCCCAGAAGTTGGACGGATGCCTCAACTATCATCTTCAATCATCGTAATCTGGAGTTCTTTCCATCCTGTGAATTTGAGTGAAGTGGTAAGAGAGTCCTTCAAATATTCAGCCCCCCTCTTTGAATCTGATGCAGTTAGACACTGGGCTCACTCGGGGTGAGTAATGCAATATTTCACCTAATCAATGTTCTGTTCTGCAGGTTATGACGCTCTCATCAGTTCTGAAGACAACAAGCACAAACGAAGGGATTATGCACTAACACAGAGAGATAAATAAGATATTGCCCCTTTCTTTGGTGTTATTTTTAGTGCAGAGGAGTCGACAGATTGCTTACTTCACATGAGAGTATCAGTGCCTCGGGGGTAGTTCGTTTCTTCTCTCGCAGAGCTGCCATTTTAAAGCAAAAGCACTCACTGTCAGATTCCACTGCAGTGTGCCACTGCTCATCCAGCTGGACTGGCACTGGACAATGGAAATCCAAACCACACCAGACTTGGGCATGAATTATACATTCTGATCCTCTCTTAGGATTAGATGAGGACCTGCTGGTTGAGTATCACTGTCTTTTAACGAAAGAGTGACAACATACAGCAGGACTTTGAAGAAAAAGTTGCTGTAGTCATGGGGACAAATTAAAAATTGTCACTGATCTATGTGGATAATTCTATTTCAGAATAAGATATCATCTCAGCCTGAAAAGGTACCACTTAACATATTTTTCATATTTTACAGTCACTGATGTGTCTAATTACACCAGTCTTTTCACAATTCAGCTTTTGTCTTCCAGTTTGATATATTTCGAATGAAACAATTCTTAATTTCTTCAACAGGAGTGAGTCATCAGCTGTCTTTGCTTTTTTTTTTTTTTTTTAATTCCTTTATTAGCCTAAATCTGAGCGAGTGCTCTGATGCAATTCATCTCAGGCTTGTGAGACTCCGTGTGTCTCCCCGTGATGGGAGCCTTCACCATCACCCCCCTCTCAGGAAACAACTCTTCAACCTGACGAATCCATGTGGTTAAAAAGGGTTCCATGTGCTTCATTTCTCAGTAAACTAGATGGATGTCTACATCTTACACTGAGACAGTGATAGACACAGAGACAGTCGCTCAAACACTCACAACAAACAACCACCCACACAAACCTTCATGCCCGCAAGCATTCTTCTTGCACACGCCCAAAACACATACACTCACAAAGCCCAAAATTTACCAAGAATAAAAGTAGAAAGGTGACTGATAATCCTCCTATGGAATGTCTTTGAGGGAAAGGATGACTGATGTATGCATCTAGCTGCATTTATTATTGTTCACTAATTGTCTGGCAGGACAAATCACATCTCCCCTGCAGTAACTGTTTGGAGTGTGTCTCAAGTGATCACAATGTCGTACCATGACCTATTTCTCCGTCTCCTTTGTGAACATCATCCGGCAGTCTCCCACCAGTAATGAAATGCGGCAGAAGAGACAATTTGCAACAGATTTATACCTTGAGGGCACAGCCACTGCCACCCAATTTCAACTCTTTATTGTTTTGTGCCCAGAATCAAGCCAGTTTTTCCTTAGCTACCTAGCTTGACGCTGTTGAAGAGCTGAAGAGCTTGATTGTAAAGAAGTGCAGGTCTGTTCTGGGAGTGTGCTTTTCCCCCTATGTTGGTGATTGCCTGGCACAACCTAAAAGAAGTGAGAAATACAAGGAGAAGTGTAATTCCAGTTGATGACTTCTGCTGCTTCACACTGTGTTCTTTTTCAAAAGACCAGTGCTGTCTCCCCCGTCTACCCTTTATCTCTCTCCAATGGGAGAAGTCATCATTATCTCAACTTGTTTGTCTGCTAAAATACAAGGGCTGCTTGTTCTTCAAACAGCCCTGTGGTCCGGCTAACATATGCAGTGACAATTCCTCATATCTCCGCGACAGGAAACTGAGCATATCTCCAGCTGCTGAATTCAAAATGGAAGCCTGCCTCTCTGCGACCCTGGCAAATCATCAGAGAGTGCATTTGATTTACAGGGGAGGTGGGCACAAAAGCATCATGGCAGATGCTCACATAATAAGACAGCATCAGCATGTGCAGAATCATTGAGTGCCTGCAGCTACAAAACGCACAAATAAACAACACCGTGAACACCGGCATTGTATCCAGGCAACAAATATGAACAAATAAACAATCAGCACGGATGACAGCATTGCTCAGGCTCCTCATGTGCTCCATCATGCTGACCATCGACACAAAATATGGACAAGTATAAATATTGAGACATAACACCACTGAGCTGCAGGCAAGAGGGACATAAAAATATTCCACATAACACGCAGAACTGCCAGCACCTGCAGCACTACTTCAGTGATGAGCTACATTTTTAACTAACTCCTGATGTCAGCTTTGACTTAAGAAGTTACATCATAGGATTATTTAATCACAGGAAAGAGGGTAGTACTTGCAACTGTTAACTCTAACTCTACTCACCAACTTCATTTCAACAAGGAGAGATCAACTGGAAGTGTACAAAAATATTTATTGAGGTTAGAAACAGCAAAAGACTTTGTCCATTAAATATTAAGCTACAGCTAGTAGATAGTTAGCTTAGCTTAGCATAAAGACTGAAAACGGGGAACCAGCTAGCCTGGCTCTGTCCAAAGGTAACAAAATCACCTCTACAGCCCACAATATATCTCTCTATCTTATTTAATTGTACAAACCAAAGTGTGGAAATGACAATTTGTGGTTTTACGGAGCGTTATATGCTGGACTATTTCTTGGCTTGGAGCTATTTTGGGAGCAATTTTCTTACCTTGCAACCTCAGAATTCCTGATTTTTTGACTTTGACAACATGGCAAAGCGGAAGTGCAGGAGAAGATAAGACCTTTACCTACAGAGGAAGAAAGTCAAAATGCAAAAGAAAAGATATTCCTTATCAAACTTTCACTAAAGATTAATTTAAAGCCACCATGTTAGAGTTTTTATGTGATTATCGCATATTTCAAATCATTTTGATGAAAATCCATAACAAGATATGCATTATAAAATAAAAATGCCTAAATCAAAAGTTTTCAAAAATGTTTTGACTTGATATCTCATAATTCTGACTCAGTACTTACCATGAGTATTTTTTTTTGAAAATCATTTTTCTTTTTTTTTCTTTTTTCTTGTCTTGGCAGAACTGGGCTTCCATACATAACTGAGTAAAAATGCATGTTATCCACTGTAAAGCCTTTTTAAGCCTTCAATATAAATGGTAAAGTCATGTTTAGCTCTCAGAGACTTAATGAGCATATACCAATGCTCAGTCCATCAGTTTTAGAGTGGAAAAAAAGAACGGTTTGCAGATTTACTCAGTCAAAAGATAAACTAAACTCAGCAGAACACAGTGAAGGGAAAAAGTGAATCAATTGCTATAAAGGTTCCTTTGAGCAAAGCATCAAATCTCTACAGCACAACACAAAGGCCGTGATTGTATCAGGCAGCATGTAGTTGTGTGGAAGTGTGTGAACGTGAAGCTGTGCATATCCAGAAAACAGCTGTGAAAAAGGTTAAAGTAAAATATAAAGTAAAAGTAATACTTTTACTGCTTCATCTGTGGGAGGTTGATAGCATTGTCTGATACCAGTAACTCAACAATTACTTTGTTGGGTGCTGAGATTTCAGGCTTTCAAAGCTTACTTGTATGCTTCTGAGCAGTTTTAACACACACATGGCATTTTCAATTGCTCATCAGTGCAGTGTGCTGTTGTCAGTGTCAGACTAGACATTAGAGATACACCAGGTAATAATCCTCAATCTCAAACCACAAAAAACAGATGATCAATATTTGTATGTAGCTCCTATAAGTTTATTGTCTGTAACAATTACAGGCCACTGTAAACCAAAGAGTGGGGTTTGGGATGGTGTGCTGTTTCAATTAGTTCAATACAGGTTTAGTTATGACACAGATTATTTAGTGACAGTGTAAAATTTACAACAAAAATAATAGATCTCCACTTAATGTGAGTCAAATGCCACTCTAATATTTGTAAATTGACCTTTTATCTCCAAAATGTCAACTATTTGGGAACAAATAAAAAAGCCTTATTTTAGCTGGATGATAATGCTTTTTTGGCATTAACCAAAGGATTTGAAGAGGTTTTCATGGGTCTAATAGATTATAAACGTGTCTTAACTGATGGAGGATCATGCAAACCTTCAATTTTGTTGAAAACCTAAGAAATATTAGGCTTTCATCAGCAATCGTATGTTTTTTATTACATCTACAGTTGCTTTATGTAATAGTGCTAGTACAAACATGTATCCAAGCAAAGCCTCTTCTTATCACATGAGATGAGCTGACATTATTATTTGAAATGCACACTTGAAATGGACCAAGGACATTTTTAAACTGAAAATACTGAGAATTACTTTTACTACTGATATGCATTCTCATCCTTATGCCCCATTCTCAGTTTCTCTAATTGTGGATTGTGTCCTGTGTATTTAGATCTTGGGAACTACAACTGTGAACTCCATATTCCATACTTACCTGACAAAGCACCCGTGTGTTTTATTCAATGCCCTTACAAGCTCTGATACTCCTCTTTGTAAAAACTTTACTCTGATGAAGGTCTAGTGATTAAAAGCATGGGGTTATCATTACATACACTTTCCAGTAACATTTTATTTTTATGGTTTTGCAATTTCCAAATAATTTCCAAATAAGTTTACAAAGTATAGGAAAAACAGAGTGTTCCATTGCTACACTTCAAGTAATTACATTAATTAATTGCTAGCGTAACCAAGTCTTTGTACATCTCATATATGGAGAACAAAGTTTCCAATACTAAACAAACAATGAATGAAAATTTACTGGGGTTTAAATTGAGCTTTTCATTCAAGGACATTCCTATTTTCCCTAGAATTAGAACCAAATTACATTCTTTCCAGAATGAGACTAACTAATACTAAAACGATAACCACTAAATCCCACTTGGAGCTATTAAACACTCCATGCTATACAAACATTGTTAAACAAACTTGAGTGTGGCTGAAACTTTTCAGAATATCACCTGCCAGATCTGTTAGCTGTTCTGAGGAAATGTCAGCTTGTTGAAAATATATTTACCCAGTTGGCTTGCCCGTTACAAGCAGATTAATTAAAAGCATGTTCCTAAATCCCAGAGACTATGTTGTGATCGGTCAACAGGACTATTTAAGAGAGTTTGAGGGAAGAGGTCTTAAATTGTCAACGTGTCCTTGTCCCAGCCAATGGAGGGATTAAGCAGGGGGATCAGGGAGTGTGTCTGTGCATGAATCAAAGCCTTGTTCAAATACAGACACACTGTTCTGATTTCAAATGAGACAAGAAAGCACCAACTACTTTGATAGTATAATACAAATCCCTTTTTTGTAGTTTTCCAAGGACCTTGTGGAAAGCAAGCCGTCACCAAGCAGCAGCTGGTGCACATGGAATATCTTGTTTGAAAATATAATTTCACAGATGATGATGAAATAAAAGATTCTGCTTCATCTAAATAAGAGATTGCTTTCATCCAGACAAGTCTGACACCAGAAAGGTACAACACAGCACCGGCCTGCATTTCCTACATACCTAATTTCCCACAGGGCGATCAATAAAGTTTCATCTTACACGTCATTCTGCGCTTGTGTTTTAACCGTCTCACACATGTCAAGCATGCTCCTACCCCCACAGAGTGAAATACCGTCCTGCATTTTAAATAGAACACAATTACGAGGGTCAACTATAAATCATTCAATGAAGTACACAGACAGGTTTTATCATGAAGGTATGGAATGTCAGTTAGGTTATGCGTTCTGTTTCTCTATAGAGCTACATTTATTATCTATTTAAAGCCTTTGTGGTAATTATCTCACTACAACACACTTGGTGTCTCTGTAGTGTACTCCTACTCACCTACAATTCATGCTGAGAAGAGCTCTTGTGTGAACGTTGGACTGAATGACTGCTGTGGGTGTTGCAATTGTGAAACTATATCATTTCACTCTAGAGTGGTGCTTTGCTTTGCCCTCAAACACGAGATATTGCCCCTCTATCGAAAGCGACGTCGCGTTCAGTGACCAATCAACTTCAAATGTTTTCTTATGATTCGTCTTGACAATTTGTTTGTGACAACTCACCATGATATCTATTTTAGTGCCCTGCCGCCTGATTGGTTATTGACGTCTGGTGATTAAAACGTCCGGTCTGAGTCTCATCTTCTTTTCTCAGGCTGTCATGCAGGTTGACGCCTGACCGGTGGCTCCATCCTGGCTTCTCGATCAATTAACCACCGCTTTTAAGGGCATTACATGTAATTGCATGTAAATTGGGTTCAATCCTATTTGATGGACACCCCATTCACCTGACCCATGTACATCTATATAAATTAAATTTGAATTCTATGGCTTTATGCCACACTTCTATTTCCTCAGTGAATGAATCAATTACCAGCTGAATGGCCTTCCACATGCAGTATGGACTTCTCACAATGGGACATCCACATGCACATTTCATTTACCTGTATGGTTTTATTGATGATACACCACATACAGCAGAATCACCATTAAACCAGAGTGTTAGTACTCCTACTGTATTGATCCTGGGCAATGTAACCTCATTGAATGGCTTAGTTAGGCATCTTAGAAAGTGTGAATCAGCAGAAAAACAAAGGTGTTGTGGGGGAAAGTAATTGTACAGAGACGGTAGTCTGCCTGCTGCTCTGCCATGATTCTCACTTGTTTATGAATCCTCAGAGGTGTAAAGGTTAAGAACTGTCATCAGTTTAGAGATTGATTTCAATTAGTGCTGCCTGCTACTAAACAACCTTTGTCTGTCTGCGATCACTGACTTGTATTGATCCTCAGGCTTGTTCCATTACATTTGATTGCCACTGGCCCACCGTCAGTTCTGCAACCCGATTACCAGTCTTCCTCCATTGTTCTCTGCATGCAGCCCAGCTCTGACACCACATCCGGTCAGATTCCTTGAGATGGAAGGTTTACTCAGTAAAAGGCTGCTAATAAGGTTAGGCTATGCACACTTTCATACGGGTCTCAGAAAGGTCAAACGGCAATGCTGCAGGAATAAAAATGGGCTGAGGGGTGGTTGCACTGCAAGCAGGTTACAACAAATAACATAGCTGCCCAAGCAGTGTACTAGAGCTGCAACTAACAATTATTTTCACTATTGAGTCAACCTTTCATTAGTTGTACAATTAAGGTAAAGAGTCGGTCTAGACTTGCTCTACTCGAAAAAGTGCCCTGAGATAACTTTGTTATGATATGGCGCTATATAAATAAAACAATTGAATTGAATTAATCCCTTCATTGTTTAGTCTATAAAATTCCAATTGCTGTTTTTTAAGACATGCCCATCACATTTTTTCCAGGATGGTGTCTTTAATGGAATAGTTAAACATTTTGGGAAATACAAATTGAGCAGATTGATACCATTCTCATGGCAGTACGCTACTATTAAACTACAGCCAGCAGGCAGTTAGCCAACACTGAAAGCAGGGGGACACAGCTAGCCTGGGTCTGTGCAAGGACAACACCTACCGGCAGTAAGTAACACATTTTATCTCTTTTGTTTCATTTTTGAAAAATCCTAAAATGCTGTTTCCCCCTGTTTCTTCTTGCTAAACTAAGCTAATCGCCTGCTGGCTCGCTTCATAGTTAGCGTACAAATGAGAGTTTCTCTTCTCAACAAACTCTTGGCAAAAAAAATTTATATGCTTATTTCTCCAAAATGTCTGACCAGCAATGAGTCCTCACATCAGAGAATCTGGAAAAATCATTGACTTAAACATTACAGTGTACATTATTTTGTAACAGATGAGTTAAATAAGAGAAAAGGGCATTATGACAAATGGCGGTTACAAAGTGCTGGTGAATAGTTTCTTGGATTTGGGATTATTTCTCACGTTAAATTTTGTACACTTGATTATTTTGAGATTATGTAAAAAGCTATACAAAACTAATTTCTCAGCATGATTAAGTAAATAATTATCATAGATGAGAAAATCAATGGGATCATTTGATCTGAAGTATCGTATATTATGCAGATACTATTTATTGCTGAGCAGCAGCAGCCTTACTAAATTAGACCACAGGATTACAATTTGGATCACAGCTCTGACTCAAAATCACAGCTCTCAAAACATCACAATCCATTCTGGGTTTGATGAAACACAAAGAGGGAATTAATACCTGCAAAATGCCCATTAACTGTGACTCTGGGAACCTAAGGAGTTCTTAAAAGTAAAAATTGGTTTATTGATTCCTCAAGAATGACAGATATATACGTTTTTTTCCTTGAGAAGGCTTTGTAAGGCACAATGTTGCTCTTCAGCTGTGAGGAACCTTTTTCGAGCTTTTACTTTTCTCCTAGTGCAGGGCTATTGGGCTACTTGAATGACTGTCACAATATCAATCATGAAAGGAGATCATGAATCATTCAGTCCATCTTGATTGAATTTAAGGTATTTCTAGTAGGGTTATATTGAGTGCCACTCAGGGACATTTCTATCATTTAAATTTTGCTGGCACTGAGCCCCCCTCGTCCACCAAGGTGGGAAGCTTGGGTAGAAAGAGACGATAATGTAGCAACTCTTTTAAAAGAAGGGAAGAAGGGAGTACCAGGAACAACTTTTCTCCGGAGAAGAGATTTCTAAACAACATAGAAACATGCTTATTCTGACTTGGGTTTGAATGGAGGGAAATACACAACATTTAAGACTAAATGTTAAGAGGCTTTTGCTCTAAGCATATCAAAATGTTTTATACAATCAAAGACACCAATTTGTTGATGGGAGAATTTAGGCTCAGTTCACAAAAATATCCATGACATGTTGAGAGTTTACGTGCCCAGGTTTTAACATCTGGGTCTCTCAAGAACTCCTCCATAGCTGAGTTTGTCTGGTGTACAGGTATACAGCAGCTCTGATGCACTTCCGTCACTCTGGATTTGACGTTGTCGTTGTGTGTGTGTGTCGTGTTGCAAGTGACGCAAAAGACACTTTGAAATCCGAGCGTCCAGACTGAGACGCATCTGCAGAAATCCGTTTGGAATCGCATTTTAATCTCAAAATTTGTCTTGGATCCAATTTGCAAAAATTGCATTTCATGTGTTTTTTTGCCGTACAGACTTTCTAAAATCACTCTAGATACAATCTGGATATGCCAAAAAATGGATTTGGGCTGGCAGTTTGAACAAGGCCTAAAATGTGTGCTGCTCCAATATGGAGCCAGGACAGTGACTTTAATATTTGGCATCGAAAATAAAATTTGGCTTTGAAAACAAAACCTGAACTGAAAAAGGAAACATTGGCATTGAAACATTTGTATTGGAAAAAGTTGTATTGGCACTGAAACAAGTTTCATTGAAAAATAAAAGATAGGAATTAAAAAAAAATTTCATTTTATATTTCTCTTTCCTCCTGCTCTCTCTCTCCTGCTCCCCCCCTCCCCCTTCAAACCAACCGGTCGAGGCAGATGACCGCCCACCTTGAGCCTGGTTCTGCTCAAGGTTTCTACCTGTTAAAAGGGAATTTTTCCTTGCCACTGTCGCATAGTGCTTGCTCATGGTGGGAACTGTTGGGTCTCTGTAAATATAAAGAGTCGGTCTAGACTTGCTCTATTCGAAAAAGTGCCCTGAGATAACTTTGTTATGATATGGCGCTATATAAATAAAACTGAATTGAATTGAATTGAATTTATTTTTACGGCCATTGCTGTAGGTTTGCGGTGATGCCAGAGGCTTCAGAGCGGACAAGAGGACGGCTGGTTCAGCAAGAGTGAAGAGTGACGTTTTCTCCTTAGTATGCAGATTATATGTCAGTCATGCTCTCCTTGCCCCTCCCCTCAAACCCCTCATCTCCACGCCAAAACGCTGACAGAAAGTTGAAACTGAAAACTACTGACATCGAAGAAAAACTGACAACGTAAAAAAAAAAAACTCACTGAAAAGAGTGGCATGAAGAAAAAATCTGAACATTGTCTTTGAAAAGCACATCAGAATGCAAAACATATCAAAATAAAAAAATTTGAATGTCTATGTTTTATTTTTCAGTGAAACTTTTTTTCAGTGCCAATACTTGTTTTAGTGCCAATACAACTTTTTCCAGTACAAATGTTTCAATGCCAATGTTCCCTTTTTCAGTTCAGGTTTTGTTTTCAATGCCAAATTTTATTATTGATGCCAAATAATAATGTCACCGTCCTTCATACTCCAATCATTGCAAAAGTAGAGGCAACTGTACCTGGGTGTAACTAATGTTCTATGAGTGCATCAGTAGCCCTCCAATGGATTTTGCTAAAAACTCAACAGCATTGTGTCTTTCCAGAAACAATATCTCGCCTATTCTGGATAACCCACAGACCTTGCTGTCAGTTACTTCCATAGGGACTACTTCTTCAAGAGAAAGTGGTTACAGTGAAAACATTTCCAGTTTTTTTCAATGCTTTGAGCACCTCAAACATTTGGATCAGCTCAACTCAAGCCGGCTGGTGGCGTCACCTGCGACTCAGCTTGTCAAGTCACCAGTGGCTGGTTTTAAAACATGAGGCACGTCACCTGTTTCAACAGCCAATCAGCTTGTAGCTAAATCAGCTGGTCATCTCGAGCCTCTCATTTTTTTTATGTTTTTGCCATTTCATCAATACTGGAAATGTAACTGTAGCCAGTAACTCACGATCATATGGTGGCCCTGAAGGTCAAAACACGATGACATTTCACAAAACACAACAACATTACACAAAACACAACATTACACAAAACACGACATTTCAGAAAACACATTACATAAAACACAACATCATTACACAAAACAGAACATTACACAAAACACAACATTACACAAAACACAACATTTCAGAAAACACAACGACATTGCAGATTACGGAAAGGGTAGGACAACACTTCTTATTTGTGATTGGACAGAACTCAAGTCAACGAAACGCAACTTCCGGTCGGGACGCTACTATGCTACAATCTATAGTCACTGCTACTATGGACTTTGAACAGCGTGTTTTCTCCCGGTCTCTCTTTTCTCTGCCAAAAATCTGAATTGCAGATGTTGTCCGTCTTATTGGCAAATTTTAAGGCGATGTGAAAAGGTCAAAGTTAGACAAGCAATTCATTTTTGATTATCAAGGTATGTAGCCTACTACGCTAATTAACATGTAAATTACTTTCTAGTTCAGCACTTACCTGTTAAGAGTTAGATGATCTTCAAAGTATGCTTAAATAAAAAACGTTTCTTGTCAACAATGTTTGTACCTGTGTTTACTATGTATCTATTGCAGGAAAAGTTGTAATTTGGGTCAGATGCTATAGATCACTAATAAAGTGAGGAACCACAACAGCTCAAGGTAAATAGGTGTAAATGTTTAATGTTAAATGGTACATTGTTCCTGTTAAACAGTCAGATGGTTCTCCTTTCCTACCTGTGCTCAAAAGCTGTTGTCTGTGTCCATAGAAACAGTAGCTATACAGGTGAATAACTAAAACACATAAAAACTGTGATACATTCATAAATTCAAGGCTTCCGTAATTTATAGATGCCAATTTAATGTGATGCTTACTACACACTCAATACATAGCATGTGATCATGAAACTGACACATAACAGCTTTTATAATTTTTTAAATATAAAATGATTAATATTATTTAAATAAGTTGTGAAATATATGAAAGTCACTTTCTTCATATCACCTTTGAAACTACAAACATTCCACCTGAGATAAGAGCATATTCATGCTTTTGTGCTGCTGGAAGAAGTTTGTGCAAACATTTGGTTGCATTACTTTTCCAGACAGCTCATTTTAGTACACCGGGAACCAAAAATGTTCCCGCTGCCCTTGCTTGCATAAGCAAACAGCAGGCCTGGCACAAGCCCAAAAAAAAAAAAAGAAATCATTTTTTATACAGTTTTAATTTGATAACAGTTACCTCGAAATTAATTTAAAAAGTGCATGTCAGTTGTAAAATACATGACAATCTAATGCAAAATGTATAACATGAACAAAAGCCATGAAAAGAGGAACCAGGGTTCTTCAACAGTATGCAGAGACCTTCGATGTTTATGTTCTTCCATGTGGTCTCATCATCCACGTCGATGCTTCACACCTTGGAGCCAGTCCGGAAGACCCAAGTGAGGACCTTCCATATGGCCTGGTTGAGTGCCCTGACGTGAAAGACATTGGAGAGGCATCACACACCAAGTTTGTTGAGGGTCAAATGAAACTATGGAAAACACACACCTACCACTGGCAAGTCCAGGGTCAGCTGATGGTCACTCGCTTAGCTTGGTGTGATCTAGTGACAGATACCAGGAGTGATTTCACAGTGAAAAGGGTGTGGAGAGATGAGCAGCTTATCAAAGAAATCAAGGCCAAGGTTGATGAATTCTACTTTGGCACATACATTCATGTTTCATGTACAGATAGAGACTTGATACTTAAAGCAGCTCTAATAAATAGTTTTATGCTAAGGACTATGTGTAATGAAAAAGCCGATGCTCATAGTGACCAACCCACCGACTCTGCAGTGATCCTCAGCTCTATGGCGCTTTAAGCTGCTAAACGCTAAAGAGCCAGATACATGGAGTTCAAATAGTCTCTATATTATTTGTAAATGTGTATTCCATGACGCTACAATGGTGTTGTGTGGAAGCCCGTTCCCCCGTCGAAATGTGTTTCCCTCCTGTTAGAATTGTGTTTCCCGTAGCGTCGCCCCTCGGTGGTTAGGGGTAGGTTCAGCCAGCATCCGCTTTTTGCCTGGACTGGCTGTTTTCCCAGCAGAACAACTCTACCACCTAGCAGTAGCTTATTTAAACCATATAATTACATTTATAGGTTACTGTATAGAGTCTGTGGTTGGTAAATGCATGTGCTCTAATCGAGGGGCGACAAGCTATTCTGTCTATTTAGAAAAACGTCTTTCCCACTTTGAAATTAAACACGAATACGCCGAAAGCCCAGATGTCCCAGTTTTCCACCAGCACTTAAACGCATCATGCATTTACGAATCTGTGGAGCTGGGACCAGCGTTAAAATAGTCTCAAAATCCCGAAAGCGAAAGTAACCTGATCCGTGCGTAACACGAGACATTTTGGAAGCTTTTTGAAAGCGAAAAGGATCAGATCTGAGAAGCTGAAGTTAAAAGTCTGTAAGTAAAATATTTTCAAATCGGTTTTTTTTCAGTTACAAATCTTGTTTTTCAGTTACAATTTTTTTTTTCCAGTTACAAATCATGTAATACACATTTACAAATCTTGTTTTTCAGTTACAAATCTTGTTTTTCAGTTACAAATCATGGAATACACATTTACAAATAATATTGAGACTATTTTAACTCCATACAGATATATCCTTTAGGAGTTGGTGAAAACTACAACAGAGCTAAAAGTAGAGTGAATATTGGACTTACATTCACTGAGTCGCAACAAACACCACTCCTAATAAATGCCAATGTTGCTTCATGACTGCTGGATGTGTAAATAGGCTGCACTGTTTGCCAACATATTAACTTTATAAGGTGAAAATATGTTTACAGTTTATGCGATTCCCCCAAGTGGTCAAAATTTCTATTTATGTTCAGATCTAGTATACTAGTAAATCAAAATAAAGATTAGATTATTTCCTGAAAAACATGTACACGCCATACAGTAGTAGTTCGCCCCTGAGTCTCGTCTTATGGACAGGCCAAACAACTTCCACCAGTCTGAAGGCCTGTAAGGCTTATAAGCACTTGCTGCTGCTGGTAAAGGGTATTGCTGTGGGCATACAATGATATTTTCATATCAACATTTGTTAAAGACATTATTTTACATATTTTACATAGGTAACACTGAAGAATAATTAGATCTTATTTTATACATTAAGACATAAAAACTGAAATCTGAATGCATAAAATCTGACACAATGGTCCCTTATGTAGCCTTATGTAACCAAGGCTGATGAAAACCATCTAGCATTGCCCCTGCTGCAGCATAACAAATGGGACCTATTCGTGTTTTACATACTTACAGTAGGTAGATCTCAAAAGCAAAGCCTCTGAGCTACATGGTTTTGACAATGGCAAACCAATTTAGAGGAAGAGAAATGCTTTTGCAAACTTTACTCTGCAGAACAGAAGTATTACTGTCATGAACAAGGGTCTGAGCCTTTGTCCATCTTCGAGCAGAGGGAGATCAATGGAGAATCACTAATTGGCTTGTATTTTTGAAGTCCTTCTCTGACACTTAGCTGCAGTACGTCCTCTCTGCTTCGTTTATCAGCAGTGCAATGATAGATGGATCTGTGTCACTTGTTTAGATGCACTGTCAGTGGACACGTGAAAAAAAAAGCAATTACATAATGAAATAAATGAAAGCTACATATAAAAATAGCCACTCTGCCTCAGTTCTTTGCTCAGTGTTCATTTGAAGTAATTATTCATTAAAAGAAGGCTGGGTGAACCGGCGTAGAAATCAATTACAGTGTTTTTTAGCCTCAGCTTTTGTTCAAGAACAGAAATACTACTAATGAGCAGCATGGATTCCATCTGACTCCAGTCTAGTCCAGGGTTTAGCTTGCACTCCTACTCTCAGTTTCTCTTCTCTTCCCTCTCTCCTGCACTTGCATTCTCACACACATGCACACGAAAACAGTTCAAAGCTGCCAGGACTCAAAGCCATTTAGCAGCCAGTTCCAATGCAGAGAAACACTAGTAATTAAAAGCAGGAGGGCTAATCAGGGTTTTTGACTTTGGAAATGAACACAGAGACAGTTTAAGTCATACCATACCACCCCCCTCCACCTTTTACAAATTATAAAATGCTGAGGGGGTACCACTTATCTACATTCTCATTAATAAAAACCAATCATCAATGCAAGGCTTTAATTAACCATGCTTTGTCGTGAAACAGATACGCTCAGTATTCTGAAGAATCCTCCCTGTTGCCGCTGCAGCCAAAACCGAGCTTTAGAGGACATCCTCAGTATGACTGTCCATTCAGTTCCACCAAATCGATATCCTCGATATCCTCATGCAACACAAAAAAGATGAATGTTTTCATCTATATTAAAGCCTTCTGAAAAGATCCCTTTGGGGGGAAATAGTTCACCTCTTCAACTCTGCTGGGGGAAAGTGGTTAGTATTCTCTGTGATAGATTATAGGCTCTATCATCTTCCCCTTGAAAGGCAGGCACACAGCGTGGTAGGGATGCCACAGTATTAGATAAAGGCTTCTTGCTGTCTGGAGCGGTAGCTCTAATTTGAATATGCTTTTACACTTAAAAAGTGAGACCAAGGGTAGTCTGTGAGGTGGCTAATGAGCAGATTGGTAACACAATTATTGCTGCTTACTGAATATGGAACAGCTAGGCCTATTATTATGCATCAGGATCAACAGGGCAGGCTTGTTATTCTATTAGTTGTTTGTTATAAACTCCCTATGACATCACCGTCCTATTAAAATTGTTAACTGGCATAACAAATGCTGAACACCGTTACTCACACAACCTCACAGGACCATGAATAATGTCACATGCCTGTGTTACAGGCTCAGAATTAAACGCTGGGTCCAAACTGGTGCTACACATTTAATAACAGGTGTTAATATTTATGACAATAGTCTAACTCTATGCGCCACACAATTCTCTCATTTACAATTGTAATGCCTGAAAACCTCATATTACACCTTTAACTTCATTTAACTCCTTTTTCATGGCAGACATTTTGACTTGTCATAGCAGGAAAAGCACAGGTGAAACAAATTTAGCTAATGATGGCTCAGTTCTATCAAGTGTCCCAGTAAGCCATCACAGTGAGCACGCTCAATATAGGACCCTGGAGCTAGCTCACCCAAATGGAATGCAGTCATTTTGTGATGTTATCAATTATACCTGTACTTTCCCTGCTATGACAAGCCAAAATGTCTGCTGTGAAAAAGGTCCATAAAGAGAGCCTAGTTTTCCAGCCGAGCTAACTATCCACAGGCTGACAAGTCTACAGCAACTCTGCCAGCTAACTGCCTGTTAGCCTGTTGCCCTAACAGCAATGTTCTCTACTTTAACACAATCCTGAACCCCAGAACACCGTTTATAGGTCATAGTAAAAACCTGTTTAAATAACACCCAACTGCTGGGCTTTACAAAACACTTGTAAGCTCAAATTCAGTGACCTTAACAAATCTTTTTTAGTATATATTTTAGTATTTTAAGAGTTTACTCTCTATTCTGCCACCAAAACAGCCCCATTACAGGCTTCTTACCTGTGGAAAACATTTTACGATAATAGTTTGGCACTACCTGAACATGCATCAGCTCTGTCATTCTAGAATGTGAACAGGGCTGTTAGCTAAGAACGCCGTCTGCTGACCTTTTTCCATACTAGTAGACATACACATACGCTATAACAGAGTAAAATTGTCTATTTACCCTTCATGGGCCACACATGCGTGGCCACAGCTAAGTGCCTCACCCTTGCCCTGCTAGTGTTACATTAAAGGACTACCAACTGACACAGCTTAAAGAGTCTGAACACATAATAGGCTGCCATTTATGTTGCCATGCTAGGGTAAATTTTCCTTTTTTAGAACCTATGAAGGTCTGAGACTCCCCCTGTAGAGAATTTAAGTATTTCAGCTGTTTCTGTTCAGTGACGAAGATTAGTCTAGTATATATGTCACAAGCTGCAGTAGGTTTGTGATTTTACATACTGAACAAGGAAGTTTGATTCGCACTCCCCCAAGTCTATCAAGAAATGTTTACGCCTGGTTGCTTTTAATACATCAGCAGTGTGGAGCTACAGGGGGAGGATTTTTGCAGGTGTAGGAGAGGTGTAGATTTATAGCTTATGCCCGCCACATTCAGTTCTTTCTCTAGGCCTGAGATTAACCAAGTCCTAATGTAACAGCTCAGACATGACTGCATCTGTATGGAATCAATATCTCATACTTTTGTGAAATTGAGTTTTGGGAGCATAGAGGCGAGGTGTGGAAGGCTGAGACACTGGAGAACTTAACTCCAGTGTAATTTCAACACAGAATTAAGCGCTGTTTTGTTTTTCAGACTTTACAAATTGCTGATGTTCAACATGCTTAGCATGAAAGATGGGGATCGTTGTTATACCACGAAACATGCATTATATAATGTTCTTTTCAGTTTCACTTCCTAATAAAGCTGACTTTATAAAGGCTTTACAAGTTCTAACTTATGGTTTTATTAATGGATAAAAACATGTATTCATTCTGTTATTATTATTATTATTATTATCATTATCATTATTCCAATCCAACATATTTACCAGTATCGGTTTCTAGTCAGTAAGCTTTACAATGCATAATCAAAAAATATCTAACCTATCATTCATTGTTTTAAAAATGTGTTGTTATTGTGGTTAAGTGTTTCCTGGGTTGAGGGCATCCTGTAACAAATGCTGGCCCTTGAGAGTGTTTGCATGAACACCAGTCATGATCTGAGAAAAGGATGAAAATTTGTTAAAACTAATTAAAACCACTTGTGCACACCATTGCCTTAGGACAGCATGAGTGCACCCTCACCTTTGCAATAACTGTGTTGTATGGTAACACCTAAGATCAAGACACGAAATAGCTGGACACAATAGTGTGACCTGCATCAAAAATCATAGGCAAAGGGAAAACAGGACTCTTCTCACCTGGCTAACCATCATTTTAACTTCTCCCTTTCTTTTAAAAGAAATATATCAGAACCACGACAGGAAGGTTCTATAACAGCACTTATCCAGAGGCAGGTCACCTCCTTAAGTCCAGAAATGCCAGAGGTATTCTTAAAGAATAAGATACTGGTATGTACACAATGGTACACATCATAGTTTATAGTCCTGATAACATACCTATGGGGACACTATTTTTATGCATTAAGATTACGAAGTATTGTGGTTATGGTATGTCCTGAGGTTTCTGTTCCGTTTTGTTTTATGCGAGTTCACCAACGCATATTCCTCTCAGCTATGTAGAAATGACAATAACGTATTCAATCTTGAATCTGAATCTGTATGTGGAAATGGACGTTGCATATTGTGAGTCCATCTCATTTGTCAGTAATCAGGGCCTTGCATACTAAGTCCACGTAAGAGCTCACAGCCACCCTGTGACATTTCTGAAATAAACCATTTGGAACTTTTGGATTGCCAGTTTATGTGTACTGCAGGGTTGCGCCTCCACCAGACATTTTGTCCACTCATATTCTGAAAAAGGGCAGAAAAACGTGTGGGCCAAAATCCATTTATTAACACTTATTAAGAGCTGCAGAGTTGATGGATTATTATAGTGGAAGAACTCTTATTAATGATGAAGTGACATTTAGAACAGTCCTGCTGTTAAATCTGCACTAATCAATGTTTTTATATTAACAATGGGTGAAAAGACTATGTGTAATGTGAAAGGGGTCACTCAGAGATGAACCCACAGAGAATTATCACCTGACTCTGCAGTTCCCCTCAGCTTTTAGGAGCATGCTTTCAGCTCATTGTTTTGGTTTTCTGGGCCGCAACTTTATTGTTTTGGTTCACTCTCATCACTTGCATCAAAAGCTCTGATAAACCCACTGTACACTACCTGACCAGCACCAGACGGCTGACTAGCTGCTAAATGCTCCACTGTGTTTACTAAAGAGCCAGATATTTTTTTTAGGTGTTGGTGTAAAATAGCTAAAACAAGAGTGAATATTGGACTTCTATTTGTAAGGGGGACACAAAAACAACTCCAAATGAATGCTAATGTTGCTCTGTGTCTGCTGAATGTGTAAATAGGTTCTTTGCTGACAACTTAATAGGGTGATCATATGTCAATGTTGTGTTTACAGCTTGTTGTCCTGCCCCCATGTGGCCAAGGAAAGTCAATCAATAATGTTTTAATGTAAGTAAGTAATAATACGTTTTTCATGTTCTAAAAAGCGACCAAGTCTGCAGTTCTAACTGATCATATGCTGAAATCCTGTAACAGTAGATATTTATGTATACTTTGCTGTCAACTTTACTTTGAAATGTGCTGCTTATCAACAAATGAATAATTAAATAATCTCTGCTGAAAAGATTTATTTGTTATTGTGCTTTCCAGTTGAACAGACCACAAGAGCAAAAAGACAGCAAATCCCCAACAACACATTTTCAGCCGGATTTACATATAAAACTGTGCTAACTCCAAATACACAGGAGCGTAACTGTCTGTATGGGCTTTGAAGATAGCTGACCTGTTCTGATAAGTGTTTCTCCCTGTATTTTCGAACAGGGGCTTTGGGCAGAGTAGATCCTAGTTGACTTCTAATCTTTCCTGGTAACACTGTCTAAACACTGAAAACTTGTCGGGCGTTTGGATCAGCTCAGCGGAGTATGAGGCAGGACTAGGAGAGATCGATGTGTTGTACACACGCAATGATCAGTGCTGTTTGGAGGTTTTTTTTGTTTTGTCATGTTTTTAACAGCCTTGTGAGTTGATGCACTCTGGTATAAAGGATTGGGCCTTTACAACCTCTGATTTGGTCTCTGCTGTTTCCTGTTTCAGCTTTGTCTTATTTTAAAAACGTTCTAACTTTGTAAAAATAAGGGGGGGGGGGAGAGAAAAAAAACAAAAGTAAGGATTAACAGTCTGTACATACTATATATTTTTTGTACATGCTACCTCATGGTCACATAGAAGATGCGATATCTCCTTACGTTTCTATGCCGATGATATATAGTTGTACCTTTCAGTCAAGCCAAGTCATCATTTCCCATCATTTATTCATATCATTTCCCCCCAATTAAAGTCTGATAAATAAAGTCTTGGTGATTGGGTTCAAGCATCTACTGTTTGCCCTCTAAATCAACATGTAAGCGCACTTCAAGAATTCCTATGTAACCCTGGCCATTAAGTGTTAATATGCTGAAAGATCTATCTTTTAAGTGTCAAATAACCAACTCAACCCCTGTAGGCTTCAAAGGAGGCTCTGAACAGTTTCCAGCTTGTTTCTTAGCGAAAGACAGCAGCAGTAGTGAGATTGGATTCACATCAGTTACAATGGATTCCAATGGTGACACAGAGTCACAACAAAAAAAATAGCATTATAACCTTCCATAGCAATTTCTCTAAGAGCTCCTGCAGCAGAATCCACTTCTCTTCTGTTGGTCCACATGTATGCACTGTAATCAAAACTTAATTAATACTAACATTCAATAACACAGAGAGGAGTATTATTGCATTCATTTCATCTTGGCTTGTCTAGTATAATGTATTGCGGTGTTCACTTGCCTTAACCAGAGAGAAGAGGAAGTGTGTTCAGAATGCTAAAGCTTTTAACTAGAACCAAGAGACTGGGCCATGTGACCTATTCTCTTTCCTCGTCATCTGGATATATCAAGGGTCTGTTCACAGTAGCCTGGGTCCTGCATATTTGTCTGAGCTTTTAGTTCCTTATGAAACTGTGAACTGATCCTCAAGCAGGAACCTGACTGTTCTTGTGTGCCTTTAAAGACAAAGGTGACCAGACTGGTTGACCAGGCCAATTCATGGTTGCCACATCCACGTGACTGTAGGGTCTGATTAAATTTCGTCATATGCCCAGGTCTGTGCACGCCCCAAAATTTGTCACCGTGCGGACTGTCCGCATTACCAATGTTGCGACTGTGCATGTGCTAAAAAAGTAAACTGGATGCTTGTTTGGTAACTGTATGTATGTAACATAACTTCCCTCCAGAACCTACTAGGAGTTTCACAGAGTCGTCGACTAGTCGACAATATAAAACCACCAGTCGACACTGTGCATCATTGTAGACTAATTGTTCATCTGTGGTTTTAGCACGGTGCAATTAATAAAGCAGTGGCAATGCATCTACAGCCGATAAGCAGCTGGGGGCACTGTGATATTGTTGTTGACAAGTCATAGTTGTCATGCGTGACTTCAACACTGTGCAGTGTGGGGCGCTAAATCAGCAGACATGCAGCAAGAGCCAGAGGCAGAAATGGCTATGCGTCCCAATGCTCGACTACAATCAACAGTGTGGAAATACTATACCAGAGCAGATAAAACCATCAGCTGTGATATATGTAAGGCTACCTAAAGTATCACAACAGTACCAGCGTTATATCCGGAGTTCATCTTGTATTTCAAACTGTATGTAATGACAGTGCATCACAGTAGGCTATTCAGAGCTTTTGAGATGGCCTTCTAACGGCCGAAGGTGGACATAACTTTGGTTGTTGTTGAACATAGCTTTGTTCTACGTTATACCATGTTAAATTAACAGAATTTATTAAGAAGGAAAGACTCCTGCTATCCCTGCAAGAAAGCAGTTGCGTTGTTACTGCAGTCAAACAGTATCTCCAGCTCAGACAAGCTTGCTGGGGGTTTAGTCCAATCAGATCGCAGCTCATTTGTAAACAGCCTTTCAGACCCAATCGAGGCCATTTCACCTTGGTCCCGCTTAAATTAGTTAATCTTTACTGGCTGTATTTGAATCCTTTTTGACAAGAATTGATCATTGTTATTGGGTAAAAACAGTATGATATATCTCCCGCAATTAATCGACTCTTTGACTACTTTTTGGGAGTAGTTGATGACTACTCAGTCATGAATGTCCTCGCACCTACCTCTATGGATTTTAGTTTTTGCAGGCTGATGTCCCTAATTTCATTGTCTTTATTCCAAGGTTTTCATGATTATACAGCTCTAATTTCTTTTTAAAGATGCCAGATAATAAATATGAATGTATTAAGTTATAAGACCATATTAGAAGTGGAACAACAACTGTCTGATGATCTGAGGCTTGCAATAAAATACTAGGCACTTGACATACTGTATGAAAGCATGTTACCATGGACTGAATTGACCTGCTGGTGCACTATAGCATACTGTGAAGTTTTTATCTTCTGAATTCAAAAGCATTTCTGTCGTGTCCATTTTCCTTGCAGCTCTTCAGTGTAAATTAGGTAGTACTATGCAGCGCATGTTGTCGAGTATTTGTTCTGGTAAACACAGGTATGATTCATTCATTCCCACCAGTACTTCTTCTGGGACTCTATTGAAGGTCATTCATGAATGCGAGCAGTGAAAAAAGTGTTTGAAATTCCAATTGAAATCTAAAACCTTATAACAGAGAGGGATGTCATAATGTGCACTGTAACATTGCAAACATTCCAAGAAATCTCATATCCTGTGAAGATATGGCACAGAAAAAAAGGAAGATTTATATGGTGCTATATGCAGCACTCCCTTAGTAACCTTTACATGATTTTTATTCAATTTCCCTCCCTGATTACATACAAACTTAAGAGTCTCAGTCATTTTGTTACTAAGTATCTTTCAAAATTGCATCCCCATAAACTTCTGCGCACACAGCCTATCAAGCAAATTTAAACATCCGTCCATAGATCATCAGTAAATCACTTCCACTGTGATAGATGACGACCCCCTCCTCCTCCACTTTGTCCGTGTCCTCCTAATTCTGTTTATAAGAATCCATTACCTTCTCTTCTCTTGCAGCATCCTGCATTGCTCTCAAGGCCCCTGACACTGACGACTGATGATGAATCAACGACACATTTCACTGCAAACTCTAACCTTCCAAATACATGCAGCTTGTTGTATGCCTACAAGACCTGTTTCCTGCCAACCCCCACCCCCTTTCTCTGTGAAACTTGAACACGAGTGCAGGACAGTGTACGCATTCTGTACATATCGACAGCTCAAGCGTCCAATTTAAAAGGGAGGTCTGGGAGTTGAGTCTGCAGCAAAGGGCCCATAATTGGCATCCTTCTTGTCTTATTAAAGGGGAAAGCACTGGGATGGATCCCCTATGCCAGATCTTGGCCTTTATTAGAATCGTGTGTAAACAGAACCACACACAGAGACAGCTAACGGCATTACTCATCACAGTGTTTTGTTCTCAAGCAGCAAATTAAAGTAATTAACCATGGTAAATTAAACTCAGGTGAAATTGTTTAATTGAAATGGATGGTGGGCAGTGCTTACGTGCAATTGTGAGGAGTAAATAGCATGCTGAAGTGAAAATACAGTTTTTATTATTTATTTTATTAATAACGTGCTGCAAATGACAAAACTAAGCATAAAGTTTCATCTTGAGCACAGTTGTTCTGTATTAAACAATTATATGTATATCTACTATGATAGATTATATATGCAAAACTACAGCCTTTTTGTGTCTTGCTCAAATTTGCCAGATCCTCTGCTTTTCATGAAACTATTCTTTTCACTCACGCTCAACCTTGAATGCTCTTAATGCAGTGGTGTTTTGTGATGCCCCTGGACAAAGACAGGGTTGATAGATTCACAGCTTCTCTCTGCAGCCTCTTCTGGTTCAGTAAAGCATGTTGGGTTTAACAAGTTGGTGCCATTCGATGCTCAAGGACTTAATCCCCCAGGGGAGGAAACAAAGATAAAAAAACAGTGTTCTCACTTCTTCTGACTGCTAAGTGATTCTCTTGACTTCTCTGTATTGTTCAGAGCCGTGCTGGCGATGAACGGACTATTCAAGATCTGACGCCCCCACTAAGCTTGCAGCTACCAGCAGTCCCACAGCCACTGCAGCCCCACCTCTGTTATGCTAGCAGCTTTTTCTCCCTTCATGAGCTCTATTTAGAATACGCTGACATTTGAACAAATTTGACAATTAGCGATTTGCTGTTTTAGTAAGTGTGCTGCAGTATCGGGGAGTTAATATTTCCTTTGCCAGCTTAGTAAGAGGGTGGAGACCCTGAAAAGGCTCTAGAGAGGGTTTGATGGAGATGGCACATGCACAATTATCATGTACCCCTGTGGTTTTCCTTAACAGCTTGTTTTTCAAATATGGCTAAATTAGCTCTATGAGCAAATAGTTGGGCTCTAAACACTTATGTACTGTATACATCGCCCACTCTGCAGCGTAGACAAGCTTTCTGCATCGCCAGTAGTTTCATTATAATGTGTAGAAGTACAGTGGATGTGTTAATATGCCTTTACTCTTTTGAGGATTGTCAGAAGCTTCTTCTAGTGATGTAGAGTCACTGTATTGTCTGAAAACCAGTGTTTGCATAATTCTGGCAGTCTGGCCTTAAAAAGAACTGCCGGCAAAGACATTCAATTATCTGGCAGAATGACTGTATGTGTTCATTGAGAGCCAGAAGAATTGGCCATGTTCTTTAGAGGAGAAATCCATCATAAGTAGGCATCTAATAACTGAGTGTGTTTCCGGTGTGCCTGGATGCTTGTTCTCTTCAAAGAAACACTGTTTCTGACACTGTGAATAAAAGAAATAATTGAATCTGCTCTTCAAAGCAGTTTATTGCAGTACTGTGCTAAATGAAAAAATCCTATATATCATGTAGCAATAGAGTGATGCACTAGTGCATCAAAAAGTGTAAAGTCAGTATTCATGACATTCATAAATTGGTCTAATATACTGAAAGTAGTAAGCTCTTAGCAACCATTGCTGTGAGTCTTCCAAATATGATATCAAAGGCCACTGATGAGATACTGACAATAATGATTACAGACAAAATTATGAGCTATCATTCAGCACAGCAAGGTAGTTACTTAGAAGATGGGTGCACATTCAGGTACATTCAACATTCAACAACATTACAAAAGACGCATATTCTGTTTGAAGACATATTTCTGGTTGTGCAGTCCAAGGCTACTTTTTTAATGGGTACACAGTGATTTTATAAGCAAGTACTGCCCACATTCATTTTAATCTTTTTGAGTCCTATATGGGGGCGGCTGTGGCTCAGGAGGTAGAGCAGGTAATCCATCAGTCCCAGGGTTGGTGGTTCAACCCCGGCTCCTCCTGTCAAGTGTCCTTGCAAGATACTGAAGCCTTAGTTGCTCCCAATGGTGGCCAGCACCTTGCATGGCACCTCGGTCACGATCGGTGTGAGAATGTGTGAATGAGACCAATCTGTAAAAGCGCTTTGGGAACCGTTAAGGTTGAAAAGCGCTATATAAGTGAAGTCCAATTACCATTTATATAGGTTGCATATTTTCTCACACGTTTTAAAGCTGAAATCCAACTTCCCACATGTTGTTGATGAGAGGTAATTGAAGTAATGTTTGAACTACAAAGATGGCAGAGCATCCAGAGGGGAGCTTGTAACATTGCCAAAACCAAGCCAAATTTGACCAAATTTCCTATCTGCTAAAGTAAGAAAATGGCACACTAAAGTAGTATGCGACAATGATAGTTATGGTTTGAACAGACTTGCAGTTGTAGTGTCAACCAGAGAGGTAGCAAACTGATACCTAGAGCAATAAGACGAAATGCTGGATGCATAAGAAGACCTGGTTACAGCGTGGCTGCTCAGCATTTCTTCCAATTTTGCCCAGTGGCCACTTGTGGTATTGCAGCAACAAAAAAAAAAAAGTCCTCATAGACCACCATTATAAAAGAGACGTCTATTAAACTGTTGACAGGACACCTCCAACTGCAAACAAGGTCAATTATGACTCTTCTTTTTTCATCCATGGAAGTTTTAGATTTGTAAAACTTTCCTTGAGCTGAGAAAAGCGATTTAAAATCCTGTCAAAGGGGGAAAAGAATAACACATTTTTAGACTTATGGTTTGATTGGTTTTCAATATCAGTCCCAATATATTGGAACTGACTATGTTTTAAACCCATCATCAACAGTCCATCAGGTGTATGTGTCAGGTCAATTTACCACTCTTTTTGAAATACATGTCTCCTTAACTAGAAGTACATCCCAAAATTAACAATCAGAGTTGAGTCAAATCAATATTAATTCTACAGAAACATGTATTTACATCCCCTACATGCATATTCAGTATTAATTATATATAATATATATATATATATATATATATATATATATATATATATATATTTTATTTTTTTATTTTTATTTTATTTATTTATTTTTTTTCTCGTTCCGGCGCCGCTGTGAGTGGCAGCCTGTTGCAGCAGCTCCCGTTCGCGGTTTGAGTTTTTTTGAGTTTACTAGTTTGCTAGTGAAGTATAGTCGTTCTTTTTTTGCTATATATCTGTATGTATTTGCTATGTATTTTTAGTACTTGTTATTTTGCTATTTTTTGGCATCTTTGGAGTTTTTTGGACATTTTGTTTATCGTTTATGGAGACAAGACCGCTGATGCCCTTAGAGACGGCGTCCATAGTTACCGCCGGCAGCCATGGTGACTCCATTGTTTACACCAGGGATCAGCTGTTAGCTCTCCGTCACACAGCGGTGCTACCACCCGGGGAGAGACCTGATGTGCCCCGCGAGCTTAGGAGGAGGAGACGGGGAAGCCGAGCGGGGGCTCAGCGCCGCGCCAGGAGAAGACGTTATACACCCGTCCTCCCATCGATTATCATGGGGAATGTAAGATCTATCACCAACAAGATGGACGAGCTGGCGGCGCTGACCCGGCATCAGAGGGAATTCCGGGAGTGTAGCATCATGCTATTCACGGAGACTTGGCTAACTGCGCTAACTCCGGATACGGACGTTTCGGTGAATGGCTTCCAACTTTTTCGGGCGGACAGGACGATGGAGAGCGGTAAGAGGATGGGAGGAGGGCTGGCAGTGCTTGTTAATGACAGATGGTGTAACCCTGGGCACATCACTGTTAAAGAGCAAACCTGCGACAAGAACATTGAACTGCTAGCTGTTAGCATGAGGCCAAACTATCTACCGAGGGAATTCTCACATGCCATCGTGATGGTAGCTTACATCCCCCCCTCTGCTAACGCTGAGGCAGCCTGTGATGTCCTGCTCTCAGCAGTAAGCAGGCTGCAGACACAACACCCAGATGCCCTCCTCGTCATCTCTGGTGATTTTAATCATGCCCCTCCGTCCTCCTGTCTACCCACATTCACTCAGTATGTTACTTGCCATACCAGAGACAACAGAATACTGGACTTGTGTTATGCCAACACCAAGGATGCATATATCTCATTGAGTCCCCCCCCCCTGGGCAGATCTGATCACAACCTTGTGCATCTCAGGCCTGTCTACAGACCTCTTGTGCGCAGGCTGCCTGCTGTCCCACGCACAGTGAAGAAGTGGTCTAACGGAGCAGAGGATGCTTTAAAGGACTGTTTTGACACTACTGTATGGGACATTTTTAGTGACGCTCATGGGGAGGATATTGACAACCTCACAGACTGTCTGACAGATTACATAAACTTCTGTGTGGAAAACACCATCCCCACTAGGACTGTACGTTGTTTCGCCAACAATAAACCCTGGATTACTCCTGATATTAAGGCTCTCCTCAAGGAAAAAAAGAGAGTTTTTGTATCGGGTAACAAGGAGGAGTTGAAGAGTGTCCAGCGAGAGCTAAGGAGGAGGATCAGGGAGGGGAAAAACAGCTACAGGAGAAAGTTGGAGAGTCAACTGCAGAAAAATAACACCAGAGGAGTTTGGAAGGGCCTTAAAACCATCTCGGGCCATATGGACTCCAAGCCCCGGCCTGCGGGGGATCAGAAGTGGGCAGATGACCTGAACGTATTCTTCAACAGATTCGATCAGGCATCTACCCCTCCCCCTGCCCCGTCTCCTCTGCAACCATCATTACCATCTACCCTCCCTGCCTACAGCCCTCCCCCTCCCTCATCTCACCACTCATCACTCCCCACAGCCCTCAGCTTACAGCCACTTAATACACCCACACCACAGCCTGGGCTGGGCCCATCTCCCCATTTCACACCCGCAAACACCCCCCATTCAGCCCCCATGCTCTCTACAAGCTCAACTGGACTGTTCCTCACAACATCCCAGGTGAGAAACGAACTGAGGAAGATAAGGGTGGGGAAGGCGGCGGGCCCAGACGGCATCAGCTCCAGACTTCTGAAGTCCTGTGCGGACCAGCTGTGTGGGATTGTTGAACACCTGTTCAACCTGAGTCTGAAGCTGGGGAGGTGCCAAAACTGTGGAAAACATCGTGTCTGGTTCCTGTGCCGAAGACCCCACACCCCAAGGACCTCAATGGCTATAGGCCAGTGGCATTGACCTCTCACCTGATGAAGACCCTGGAGAGACTGGTCCTTGTTCACCTGCGTCCGCTGGTGAGCCCATGTATGGACCCTCTGCAGTTTGCCTACCAACCCCGCATTGGGGTGGATGACGCTGTCATTTACCTACTTCACACATCCCTCTCTCACCTAGAAAAGGCTGGAAACACTGTGAGGATCATGTTTTTTGATTTCTCCAGTGCTTTTAACACCATCCAGCCCAGGATTCTGGGGGACAAGTTGGAGCACGCTGGGGTGGACCATCACCTGGCAGCATGGATCCTGGACTACCTCACAAACCCACCACAGTATGTGAGGTTACAGGACTGTGTGTCTGACACACTTCTCTGCAGCACAGGGGCTCCACAGGGAACCGTTCTGGCGCCTTTCCTGTTCACCTTCTACACAGCGGACTTCACCCATAACACTTCGAACTGTCACCTGCAGAAGGTCTCTGACGACTCTGCCATCGTCGGCCTCATCACCAACGGGGATGATGGGGAGTACAGAGAACTGACCCAGGGCTTTGTGGGTTGGTGTCAGCAGAACCACCTCCAGATCAACGCGAGTAAAACCAAAGAGCTGGTGGTGGACTTCGGCAGGCGCAAACTCCCTCCACCTACACCAGTGAACATCCAGGGAACGGACATAAGTATCTGGGTGTTCACTTGAACAACAAACTGGACTGGTCAGA